>JAOPFK010000337.1:0-27132 GCA_026122265.1 Ammodytes dubius
AAAGAGCTAGACAATGCGTCAAAATGACAAGCAACAAAAATGTCACGTTCACCCAGCCAATTTACTCATTTAAAAAAATGAAAAATAAATGCGTATAGTACCAACAGTCTGAGAGTTTGGCTGGGGATATGAAAAGAGCATTTGTCCACATTGTATACTCACAGCAGGCAATCGTATTTACTACGGACTCACACCCAGTGTAGATATGTAGTTGGATGCTTCAGAGACAGACCGCAGCCACTTTCTCTCGCCGCTCTGGAGAGTAATGCGAAGCCTCGCAGGGAAGAGGAGAGAGGGATGGAGTCCGCGCTGATAAAGCTCAGTCATGACCCGCTTGTATTCAGCCCGCTGCTTCACGACCTCCGCGCTGTAGTCCTCGTAGAACCGGAGCTTGTGGCCGTGGTACTCCAGCTCGCCCTGTTTACGTGCCTCCCTCATGATCAGGTCTTTGGTCTGGTATCGGTGAAAGCGGATAACGACGGATCGCGGCCTCTCATGCGGGCCCGGTTTGGGTGCCAGAGTGCGGTGAGCTCTGTCCAGTTCCGGGGGAGAAGGGAGAACTTGACCACCAAACACTTCGACGAGGAGCCCGGAGAAAAAGGCGGTGGGGCGCGCACCCTCAAGTGACTCTGGTAAGCCCACGATGCGAACGTTTTGTCTCCTGCTCCTCCCTTCCAAATCCGATAGTTTAGCTTTCAACAGCGTGTTATCTTCCTGCAGTGAGGAGCACGTAGCCTCAAGTTGCTCCAGGCGTCCGCAAACAGTTTCTGCATTCTCCTCGAGATCGGTTATACGTTTCCCCTGGCTTGAGACCACGGCCTGGATGCTGTCCAGCTTAGCGTCCATGCTTGCGAAAGATGATTTAAACTCAGCGGCTATCGCTGCTCTATGCTGTTCAAGCAGGTCCGAAATGGAAGCCATTGAGCTAGCACCAACGTCCATGCTAACCACGCTGTCCGAAGACCTATCTGACTCTGCCGAATCTCTTTTTGCGTTTTTCTTGCTTCTAGGCATTTCTCCAAAACAGTATCAGTGTTACCGGCAACACAAGCACAACAAAAATCGACGAAAATGGGGTTTAATCAGTTAGGTCTGAAATATTTTGTGGGAGCTCTAGAGCGATCGTGCCTACCCCATGCTCTGTAACCCGGAAGTCCCCATGAAAGACTCTTGAAAGCATTTTAGAACAAAAGTTATAGCACATTTGAACAAAGTTGAAAATTAGCCTTATTTCAGTGAGAGCTGCAGAAAGAAGCAATAAAACTTCACTGAAAGCTGATGATAAAATGTGCTTAATATTTCAATGCAAATACAATATATAACTACTGTAGCATGCTGAGTTCTGCTTGGCAAGCCATGAAAGACTCTTGTAAACCATTTGGAACAAAAGTTACAGCACATTTGAACAAAGTTGAAAATTAGCCTTATTTCAGTGAGAGCTGAAGAAAGAAGCAATAAAACTTCACTGAAAGCTGATGATAAAATCTGCTTAATATTTCAATGCAAATACTATATATAACTACTGTAGCATGCTGAGTTCTGCTTGGCAAGCCATGAAAGACTCTTGAAAGCCATTTAGAACAAAAGTTACAGCACATTTGAACAAAGTTGAATATTAGCATTATTTCAGTGAGAGCTGCAGAAAGAAGCAATAAAACTTCACTGAAAGCTGATGATAAAATTTGCTTAATATTTCAATGCAAATACTATATATAACTTGTTTGGCATGTTGAGTTCTGCTTGGCAAGCCATAAAAGACTCTTGTAAACCATTTGGAACAAAAGTTACAGCACATTTGAACAAAGTTGAAAATTAGCCTTATTTCAGTGAGAGCTGCAGAAAGAAGCAATAAAACTTCACTGAAAGCTGATGATAAAATGTGCTTAATATTTCAATGCAAATACAATATATAACTACTGTAGCATGCTGAGTTCTGCTTGGCAAGCCATGAAAGACTCTTGTAAACCATTTGGAACAAAAGTTACAGCACATTTGAACAAAGTTGAAAATTAGCCTTATTTCAGTGAGAGCTGAAGAAAGAAGCAATAAAACTTCACTGAAAGCTGATGATAAAATCTGCTTAATATTTCAATGCAAATACTATATATAACTACTGTAGCATGCTGAGTTCTGCTTGGCAAGCCATGAAAGACTCTTGAAAGCCATTTAGAACAAAAGTTACAGCACATTTGAACAAAGTTGAATATTAGCCTTATTTCAGTGAGAGCTGCAGAAAGAAGCAATAAAACTTCACTGAAAGCTGATGATAAAATTTGCTTAATATTTCAATGCAAATACTATATATAACTTGTTTGGCATGTTGAGTTCTGCTTGGCAAGCCATAAAAGACTCTTGTAAACCATTTGGAACAAAAGTTACAGCACATTTGAACAAAGTTGAAAATTAGCCTTATTTCAGTGAGAGCTGCAGAAAGAAGCAATAAAACTTCACTGAAAGCTGATGATACAATTTGCTTAATATTTCAATGCAATTACTATATATAACTACTGTAGCATGCTGAGTTCTGCTTGGCAAGCCATGAGAGACTCTTTAAAGCATTTTAGAACAAAAGTTACAGCACATTTGAACAAAGTTGAAAATTAGCCTTATTTCAGTGAGAGCTGAAGAAAGAAGCAATAAAACTTCACTGAAAGCTGATGATAAAATCTGCTTAATATTTCAATGCAAATACTATATAATACTACTGTAGCATGCTGAGTTCTGCTTGGCAAGCCATGAAAGACTCTTGAAAGCCATTTAGAACAAAAGTTACAGCACATTTGAACAAAGTTGAAAATTAGCCTTATTTCAGTGAGAGCTGCAGAAAGAAGCAATACAACTTCACTGAAAGCTGATGATACAATTTGCTTAATATTTCAATGCAATTACTATATATAACTACTGTAGCATGCTGAGTTCTGCTTGGCAAGCCATGAGAGACTCTTTAAAGCATTTTAGAACAAAAGTTACAGCACATTTGAACAAAGTTGAAAATTAGCCTTATTTCAGTGAGAGCTGAAGAAAGAAGCAATAAAACTTCACTGAAAGCTGATGATAAAATTTGCTTAATATTTCAATGCAAATACTATATATAACTACTGTAGCATGCTGAGTTCTGCTTGGCAAGCCATGAAAGACTCTTGAAAGCCATTTAGAACAAAAGTTACAGCACATTTGAACAAAGTTGAATATTAGCCTTATTTCAGTGAGAGCTGCAGAAAGAAGCAATAAAACTTCACTGAAAGCTGATGATAAAATTTGCTTAATATTTCAATGCAAATACTATATATAACTACTGTAGCATGCTGAGTTCTGCTTGGCAAGCCATGAAAGACTCTTGAAAGCCATTTAGAACAAAAGTTACAGCACATTTGAACAAAGTTGAATATTAGCCTTATTTTCAGTGAGAGCTGCAGAAAGAAGCAATAAAACTTCACTGAAAGCTGATGATAAAATTTGCTTAATATTTCAATGCAAATACTATATATAACTACTGTTAGCATGCTGAGTTCTGCTTGGCAAGCCATGAAAAGACTCTTGTAAAGCCATTTAGGAACAAAAGTTACAGCACATTTGAACAAAGTTGAAAATTAGCCTTATTTCAGTGAGAGCTGCAGAAAAGAAGCAATAAAACTTCACTGAAAGCTGATGATAAAATTTGCTTAATATTTCAATGCAAATACTATATTAACTACTGTATTGCATGCTTGAGTTCTGCTTGGCAAGCCATGAAAGACTCTTGTAAAGCCATTTAGAACAAAAGTTACAGCACATTTGAACAAAGTTGAAAATTAGCCTTATTTCAGTGAGAGCTGCAGAAAGAAGCAATAAAACTTCACTGAAAGCTGATGATAAAATTTGCTTAATATTTCAATGCAAATACTATATATAACTACTGGTAGCATGCTGAGTTCTGCTTGGCAAGCCATGAAAGACTCTTGAAAGCCATTTAGAACAAAAGTTACAGCACATTTGAACAAAGTTGAAAATTAGCCTTATTTCAGTGAGAGCTGCAGAAAGAAGCAATAAAACTTCACTGAAAGCTGATGATAAAATTTGCTTAATATTTCAATGCAAATACTATATATAACTACTGTAGCATGCTGAGTTCTGCTTGGCAAGCCATGAAAGACTCTTGTAAAGCCATTTAGAACAAAAGTTACAGCACATTTGAACAAAGTTGAAAATTAGCCTTATTTCAGTGAGAGCTGAAGAAAGAAGCAATAAAACTTCACTGAAAGCTGATGATAAAATTGCTTAATATTTCAATGCAAATACTATATATAACTACTGTAGCATGCTGAGTTCTGCTTGGCAAGCCATGAAAGACTCTTGAAAGCCATTTAGAACAAAAGTTACAGCACATTTGAACAAAGTTGAATATTAGCCTTATTTCAGTGAGAGCTGCAGAAAGAAGCAATAAAACTTCACTGAAAGCTGATGATAAAATTTGCTTAATATTTCGCCATTTAGAACAAAAGTTACAGCACATTTGAACAAAGTTGAAAATTAGCCTTATTTCAGTGAGAGCTGCAGAAAGAAGCAATAAAACTTCACTGAAAGCTGATGATACAATTTGCTTAATATTTCCATGCAATTACTATATATAACTATTGTAGCATGCTGAGTTCTGCTTGGCAAGCCATAAAATACTCTTGTAAACCATTTGGAACAAAAGTTACAGCACATTTGAACAAAGTTGAAAATTAGCCTTATTTCAGTGAGAGATGCAGAAAGAAGCAATAAAACTTCACTGAAAGCTGATGATACAATTTGCTTAATATTTCAATGCAATTACTATATATAACTACTGTAGCATGCTGAGTTCTGCTTGGCAAGCCATAAAATACTCTTGTAAACCATTTGGAACAAAAGTTACAGCACATTTGAACAAAGTTGAAAATTAGCCTTATTTCAGTGAGAGATGCAGAAAGAAGCAATAAAACTTCACTGAAAGCTGATGATAAAATTTGCTTAATATTTCAATACAAATATTATATATAACTACTGTAGCATGCTGAGTTCTGCTTGGCAAGCCATGAAAGACTCTTGAAAGCCATTTAGAACAAAAGTTACAGCACATTTGAACAAAGTTGAAAATTAGCCTTATTTCAGTGAGAGCTGAAGAAAGAAGCAATAACATTTCACTGAAAGCTGATGATAAAATCTGCTTAATATTTCAATGCAAATACTATATATAACTTGTTTGGCATGCTGAGTTCTGCTTGGCAAGCCATAAAATACTCTTGTAAATCATTTGGAACAAAAGTTACAGCACATTTGAACAAACTTGAAAATTAGCCTTATTTCAGTGATAGCTGAAGAAAGAAGCAATAAAATTTCACTGAAAGCTGATGATAAAATCTGCTTAATATTTCAATGCAAATACTATATATAACTTGTTTGGCATGTTGAGTTCTGCTTGGCAAGCCATGAAAGACTCTTGAAAGCATTTTAGAACAAAAGTTACAGCACATTTGAACAAAGTTGAAAATTAGCCTTATTTCAGTGAGAGCTGCAGAAAGAAGCATTAAAACTTCACTGAAAGCTGATGATAAAATTTGCTTAATATTTCAATGCAAATACTATATATAACTACTGTAGCATGCTGAGTTCTGCTTGGCAAGCCATGAAAGACTCTTGAAAGCCATTTAGAACAAAAGTTACAGCACATTTGAACAAACTTGAAAATTAGCCTTATTTCAGTGAGAGCTGAAGAAAGAAGCAATAAAATTTCACTGAAAGCTGATGATAAAATCTGCTTAATATTTCAATGCAAATACTATATATAACTTGTTTGGCATGTTGAGTTCTGCTTGGCAAGCCATGAAAGACTCTTGAAAGCCATTTAGAACAAAAGTTACAGCACATTTGAACAAAGTTGAAAATTAGCCTTATTTCAGTGAGAGCTGCAGAAAGAAGCAATACAACTTCACTGAAAGCTGATGATAAAATTTGCTTAATATTTCAATGCAAATACTATATATAACTACTGTAGCATGCTGAGTTCTGCTTGGCAAGCCATGAAAGACTCTTGAAAGCATTTTAGAACAAAAGTTACAGCACATTTGAACAAAGTTGAAAATTAGCCTTATTTCAGTGAGAGCTGAAGAAAGAAGCAATAAAACTTCACTGAAAGCTGATGATAAAATTTGCTTAATATTTCAATGCAAATACTATATATAACTACTGTAGCATGCTGAGTTCTGCTTGGCAAGCCATGAAAGACTCTTGAAAGCCATTTAGAACAAAAGTTACAGCACATTTGAACAAAGTTGAAAATTAGCCTTATTTCAGTGAGAGCTGAAGAAAGAAGCAATAAAACTTCACTGAAAGCTGATGATAAAATTTGCTTAATATTTCAATGCAAATACTATATATAACTACTGTAGCATGCTGAGTTCTGCTTGGCAAGCCATGAAAGACTCTTGAAAGCCATTTAGAACAAAAGTTACAGCACATTTGAACAAAGTTGAAAATTAGCCTTATTTCAGTGAGAGCTGCAGAAAGAAGCAATAAAACTTCACTGAAAGCTGATGATACAATTTGCTTAATATTTCAATGCAATTACTATATATAACTACTGTAACATGCTGAGTTCTGCTTGGCAAGCCATGAAAGACTCTTGAAAGCCATTTAGAACAAAAGTTACAGCACATTTGAACAAAGTTGAAAATTAGCCTTATTTCAGTGAGAGTGAAACAGTTCAAGAGTAAACAACAGAAAAAAAACACTACTGATTAAGTAATGTATTGACTATAGTGGTTGGCAACAAACCTTAATACATTCTAGGAAATCGCAAAGGAACAGTACTACAGCTAATGCTTCACTAAAATAAAATTATATAATATAATATAAGCAATTCTCATCATCATAACTATTACTGTTAATACCATGAGGCAATTATTGAGCAAGTTTAGTTTACCACAATGATTTTAACGTTTCACCAAGGCTGATTAAGACTTAGTTCAATACATTGGACAGATTGTCACATGAGAAAAGATCAATAAGTTAAAACAATAACAACGAGTGCATTTGGTAGCTTCTTGTCACTTGTGCAATACTGTGTTATATTTCTGCGTATAGAAACATTACCAAAAACAGCTTGACCTAGCTAACTGAGGCAAGAAAACAAGCTACTCCATGAGTTGACCACTGCCACACCGACTGACTAACAACATCAGGCAGGTTGTAACCTGTTTGTAACTGGTAGTAAGCTAACTTCACGCTGTGTTGGGCCCGAAAAGTTTCACGAGCACAATGTGTTAATGTGAGCTGAATAATATTACCTTTCGAGATGCACTTCAGTATTCTGTAAAGCCACAGGAACGTCAACACACACCTGAAAATGCATGGAGAAATGTGATGGACAGGGTTCTTATATGAGCCGCACACCAGCTCTGCTCTGTTTAGCCAATTGGTGATCTGGACGTCACCCAAAAGCTAAATCCTGCCAAAGAAAGTGCTGACTGAAGAATGAGATTGCACTTTAGTTACGTTACAAACCACCTCACCTGGGTAGAGGCATTCATGTGGCAGACAGGTAATGTGTGTGGCTCAATTAAAGGCAAGGCAAGGCAAGGCAAGATTATTTATATAGCACAATTCAGACACAAGGCCACTCAAAGTGCTTTACATGGGCAAGATTAGAATACATAAAACACATTATAAAACATTTAAAAGCGAATAAAAGAAGCAAATAAAATAAAAATTGCAGGTTAAAATGGAAACAAAAAAGTCTTCAGACTCGATTTAAAAGAACTGAGAGTTGCAGCAGACCTCAAGTTTTCTGGGAGTTTGTTCCAGATTTTTGGTGCATAATAACTAAAAGCTGCTTCTCCTTGTTTAGTCCTAACTCTAGGGACTGTAAGTAGACCTGTGCCAGACGACCTAAGGGCTCTGGACGGTTCATAACGTATCAGCATATCAGTAATGTATTTTGGCCCTAAACCATTTAGTGATTTATAAACCAACATCAGTATTTTGAAATCAATTATTTGAGTGACAGGAAGCCAGTGTAAAGACCTCAGAACTGGGGTAATGTGATCCACTTTTTTGGTCCTAGTGAGGACTCGAGCAGCAGTGTTCTGAATTAGCTGAAGCTGTCTGATATATTTTTTTGGAAGGCCAGCAAGGACACTGTTACAGTAGTCAAGTCTACTGTTGTGGAATTATTTCAACAAGAATCCCCCTTTCCACACCTGTTAGGTGTGGAACCAATTTAGTTTCCTTTAGTGTGCCTAAGGCGAGCTAATGCTAAGTACTGATAAGCTTTTAGGAGGAAAAAAGGGGCGGATAGTGCTTAAAGGGCGAGACTAACCTGGGGAAGAGAATCGAGATCAGGCTCAATAATGTCCATTTCTAATTCCTGAGCTAACAGAGGGTAAGCCCCTGCATCATAGGGCGGGGGTGCCTTTTCCTTGGTAAGTGCCGTGGTGATTAGCTTAGCGACCATAGTCCTAAGGAAGGGAATGCAGCAACAACCACAAGAGACCAGAATTCTAATAAACACTCCCAGAGACATGAGGATAGACATAATTAGAGTCTTCGACCTGCCAAAGGCTGAGTCCAACCAATTGCTAAATGGGTTGTCAATGCCAGAGTTGTCATGCATTTCTTTAGAGAGCGCGCGCAGTTGGTTAATAGATCTAGTCATAGAACCGTCGGGTGCAGTATTATTGGGGATAACTGTGCAACACAAGTCTCCAAACATTGCGCAGACACCCCCTTTTCTGCTAGCAGCATATCCAAAGCCATTCTGTTCTGGACTGTCATAAGAGAAGTTGGAGCTAATTGTTCAGCAGCGGCCTCCATACCGTCTCTAGTGCTGTTAGTCAGTCAAGCAGGGAGTACCAAACATAATTGATCCTGTCCACATTCTTATTTGGAGTTATCCAAAGGAAAATGCTTTCAAAGCCAGAAGCTACCTGGTCAGCTAATTTGTACCTATCGGGGACCCCTCTTGGAATCCCAACAGCGTCAATATAGGTGGGGTTATAGTCCTTACTCCCTATGGGGTCAGTGGAGCGTCTGGCCAAGATATGTCGTCTCCTGCGTCTGGTCAAAGTCTGGGTCAGCGTAGAGTCTCTAACTACCTTATTTCTCTCTCGTCACGTCTCTCCTCCGATTCTCCACCTTCCAAATTAACCAGATCTGGTCTTACCTCCGCAAGTGTGCGGGTCGGAGGGGGTGCTGGGGCACAGTGTGTCAGGTGGTGCCAGGGCGCTCCTGATTTGCCTTTGACCTGGACCGAGTGTGAAGTAATCTCCTTCACTTCGTACGGTCCAGTCCACCTGGGGTCAGTCCACTTTCGTTTGTGAACCCTGACCCTGACCCAGTCCCCTACTTTAATGGTCGGTGCCTCTGTCTGATCAGGTTTTCTCTCGAGTGCCTTCGCCACCTGGGTAGATAGGGCTGAGACCAGAGATGTGAGTTCACGCATGTACTCAGACTTTTCTATTTTAGATACATCCAGGGGCGGCATATGACCTCCGTCCCTGGGTGGTCCTGGCATTACCCTCCCTGTCAGTAGCTCATGAGGGGAGAGGTCGTGCCTCCCCCTTTTGAGCCTCTCATGGCCATAAGGGCCAGTGGAAGGGCTTCTACCCACGTCATCTTGCTCCCTGAGCAAACCTTGGCTATCTTAGCTTTCAATGTCTGGTTTGCTCGTTCCACCAGTCCCTGGGACTGGGGATGATACACCGACCCAAAACTGTGCACGATTCCCAACCCCCGTTCCACCTCCTGCAACATTTTGTTGCTGAAGTGCGTTCCATTGTCGGACCTGATTCGAGCTGGTACTCCGTAACGAGGTAACAGTTCTGTTTTTAGCCATTTGACTACTGTTTTTGCGTCCTCATGTTTTGCTGGGATTGCCTCCACCCACTTTGAGAACCTGTCTACCATCACCAATAGGTATCGCTTGCCCTGTACTACATTTTCTGATCCCATGTCAGTATAGTCTATACTAATGTCTTGGAAGGGAGCTGATGGTACTGGGTAGGACCCCATAGGTGTCGTGAATGGTTTTCTGGGATTGTGTTCACCACATACATGGCACTCTGCGCAGAATAGCTTAACTATGCTTTCCATCTCTGGATGCCACCATTGAGCTGTAATGTTCGAGAGTGTGGTTTTCTGTCCTTCATGAGTGGGTCTGTGTGCCTCTGGCAGGAGCAGGCTTAGTAATTTTCCCGGGGCTGCGACTCTTCCATCCGGAGCTCGCCACAAGCCTGTACTGTCTTCTTGTGCCCCACGGCGGGCCCACACTGACCACTCATAAGGTCCTGCTGCTTTCTGAATGTCAATAAGGTCTTTGGTTGTTAGACTTTCTTTCTGGGGTGTTAGTTGCAATACCATTTGTGCGGGTTTATAGTCCCCTGCTGCTTTAGCAGCGGTGTCAGCTGCATCGTTGCCTGCGCTTACTCTGGTGTTGGTGACATCATGCCCTTTGCATTTCATGATGGAGACACTGGCGGGGAGCATGATTGCTTCCACTAAAGCTAGGATCTCCTCCTGATGTTTGATAGGTGCTCCACTTGAGGTCGTGTACCCTCTTCTTTGCCACATAACAGCATCCACATGTGCTGCTCCGTGTGCATATGCTGAGTCTGTGTAGATGTTCACCTTTTTTTCCTTTTCAGTGCTTCTGTCAGGGCTCTGACCTCCGCTACTTGTGCTGATGCTGGCTGGGGAATCACCCCTGAGACTATTGTCTGATGCGTGCGGTCCGGGAACTGTCTCACCACTGCATAGGATGCTCTGTTCTTTCCATCTTCTCCTTGATAACAGCAGCCATCTGTGTAGAACCAGAGATCTGCTTCCATGTCAGGGGAGTTTTTTAAGTCATTTCTTAGCTTGCTTTCTTTGGACTGCCAGTTCCTCACAGGAGTGGGGTGTACCTGTGCTGCTTCCGCTGGCCATATTGACCTCTCCTTGTGAGTAAGAGATGTGTGGCTGCACGCAGATGCGTTGCAATTTTGTTTTCCTGGCGGCACTGTAGGTGAATTCCCCGCTCATGAGGAAAGCAGCGACCCCGTGTGTCGTATGTATCCGTAGAGGGTGGCACATGACCACATGGGCAGTCTTTTCAATGGCTTTGGCTAGCGCTGCAATGTATCTTCCGCACCCTGTTTGACCTTTTTCCACTGGGTCCAGTGAGGATGAGTGGTACAGGAGAACCTTCCTTTCTCCTCCCCCTTTCTGATACAGGACAGCCCTGATAAGGGCTCCCTGTTCAGACACATCTAGATCGAAGGGAGCTTGGTAATTTGGGGTAGCTAGGGAGGCGGCTTGGGACAATGCCTGCTTCAAGTCTGTGAAGGCCGACTCAGCCAGGGTGGACCAGTCCAAGACCGCAGTGGCATTGCGATTGCCAGCTGCTCTCAGGAGGAGGCGAAGGGGTTCTACTCTGGCAGCATAGTCGGGAATGTGTGAGCGACTGTAGCCTGTTAGGCCCAGGAACGATAGTATGTCAGTGACAGTGGTGGGCTTGGGGTAATGGAGGATGGACTCTCGGTGTGAAGAGGAGACGCCCAGGCCGTCCGCAGAGATGTTGCGGCCCAAGAAAACCACTTCCCGCCGACAGCACTGCACCTTCTCCCTCTTAATCTTGTAACCCTTGGAGTGGAGCAGGTAAAGCAGTGACTCCGTGAGGGTGAGGCAGAGGTTAGCACTGGAGGCGGAGACAAGCAGGTCATCCACATACTGAATGAGGACAGTCTCAGAGGGAACTTCCAGAAGATGTGTTTTTAGGATTTTGTTGAAGATCCCCGGGGAGCACCTGTAGCCTTGAGGTAGTTTGCTGTACGTGTACTGTTTGCCATCGAAGGTGAAGGCGAAGATCGGCTGGGAGTCCTTGTGTAAGGGGACGCTGAAGAAAGCGTTGGCCAGGTCGATGACAGAGAAGTGAGTCAAGGTGGGACTCAGGCTGTTTAGGGAGAGGTGGGGATCCGGGACTGGATATGCTTCAGGGACAGTGACGTCGTTCACAGGGCGGAAGTCTTGGACCATTCGCCAACCCTTCCCACCGGCCTTTTCAACTGGTAGAATGGGGGTGTTCCAAGGGGAATGGGTGGGGTAGATAACCCCTGCGGCCAACAATCCTTCAATCGTTGGACGTATGCCCTCCAGTTGTTCCTGTGAGATCTTATACTGCCCTCTGTAGACCGGCCTCCTGGTGGGGTCTGATAGGGTGATGACGATGGGTGGGATCTGCAGAGTCCCTACATCATATGGGGACAAGGTCCAAATGGAATCATTGATGAGGGAGAGGACTGCAGCCGCACCTGGGTTGTCGGTGCAGGGGAGTCCATGATCCCTGGGGAGGGGAAGGCTCTCAGGCCTGGTTTGGTCTGACGTATAGGGGGCGGTAAACAGCCACATCTCTTCCTCTTTGGCTTTTAGCAGGTCTGGCTCGGGGGTGGGTTCCCAAGTGAGTGAGGAAGCACGTTTCACCATGGGGCCTAAACCTCTTGCTTCCTGGCCGAAAGCTACTGCAAAAGTGACATGGGGATGGGCTGAGGCTGAGAGTTTGTACCAGGGCGACTGCCAATCGTCCAAAAAGACCCTGGCGGCTACGCCTTCCTTCCCACAGAGAATACCATTGCACTCGATAGACGGCTCTAGGTGGGCCATTTCCAAGTTCCAATCTTCATCATAAGGGGAGTCCTCTTGATCAGTAACATTCAGGGTGCAATGTACATTAGCTAGGGGAGTCATATATGCATGTAGTTTCTGGATGCGAGGTTTAAGGAGTTGAAAAGCGTATTGGATGGAGGGAGTCTGGGGGCCATGATTCACCAGGCGAAGCCAATAGACTTGTTGCATCATCATGGCTGGCTTGGGTGGGGCAGGGGTCAAGGTAAGTATGCGGACTGAATTGCTGGGAGTCGGTGGGGGAGGTGAAGGGGCAACATGCACACCATTGGGGTCCAGCCACATTACAAGGCCCATTTTGCACATTAAATCTCTTCCCAAAAGATTAACAGGACAGCTGGGGGCCAACAGGAAGGCATGCTGGATAGCAAAAGAATTCCACTTAACTGTTAGAGGCACGGAGAACCATTGGGTCATGGTTGCTCCCCCTACACCAACCACCGCTTGGGGAGTGTTCGACTTCTCATCAGGCAAGAAAATGTTGCACCTGAATCGGCTAGGAGGACATGTTTGACGCCGTTAATACATAGGGTTAGTAGGGGTTCGGCTAGGACGTCAAAATGCTTAACTCCCTCAGTGAGAGGTGGTCTGGTGTACTATTGTGGCCAGTAATCCCCTTGGTAGGCCTGGGTTGTAGGCGGGGTTTGGGGCCAACGTTGCTGTTCCTGTTCCTGCGGGCCGTCTTGTTGACGGGAGGGTGGGCCATAGCCCTGATGATTCCATTGGGGCGGGGGCTGTTGGGCTTGCTGTTGGTTTGGGTTCTGGTGTTGTTCATTGCGGGGCTTCTTAGGTGCTTTGCAATCTCTGATGAAGTGTCCAGGGAGCCCGCAGTTGAAACAGCAATAGTTTTTACCGGGCCTGTCCCCTTTTTGTCCGTTGTCTCTGCCTTTCCCTTGCCATTGGTTGTTGTTCTGACTTTTGTTTCATTTCCCTTTTTACTGGGTTACTAGCTGAGGATGGGGCATTCAAGCCAAATGCCAAACATTCCCTCGCCTTTAGAGACTCCAACCGAGAGCTCTTTTCAAGATTCTGACAGTTCCCTTAAGTGCAATTGTTTGGATTTCACTTGCACTCGGGTCTCCGGGTATACTGGCCAAGTAGTTTTTAAAGTTATTTTTCATGAGCCCAGTGGCTCCTATAATAACTGGGATGATTGAAACCTCTCGGAGGTTCCAATTTCTTTTCATGTCATACATGAGTCCTTGGTATTTTGTGACCTTCTCCCTCTCAGCTCTGTTGAGCCCCCCATCATTCGGAACACTGACCTCAACTAGTGTTGCTGTTCTTTCTGTCTTATTCCAGATCACAATATCTGGTTTGATGGCTGAGTTTTCCAGGTAGGTGGCTGTAGGGATTTCATGGTCGTAGTGTATGATGTGCGTGTTATTTCCCGCCGTTCTTTCGGTACGTGTTCCCAGGACTTGCTGCTACACTTGATGTTAAGTTTCCTGCAGATGGTCCAGTGGAGGTACTTGCACACTCCGTTGTGCCGAGCTGTGTAGTAGCCGTCCCCCAAGAGCACCTTGCAACAGGATGTCAGGTGGCTCACACTCTCCACTTCAGTGTGGCAGAACCTGCATTTATTGTCATTGCTGAGGCCAGCCATCTTTTTAAAAGCATTGGTCATCAGGCCTTGATCTTGAGCAGCCATTATGAGTCTCTCCTGGTCATAATGGAGTGTACCCCTCTTAAGCCAGTCCAAGGAGCCTTCCTTGTCGATATACTCCTTGGAGAGCTCCTCCAAGAAATATGTGGCACGCTGTTGTGATGCCCACTCCTTGAGGCACTTGCTTTTAAAAATCTGGCTGTACTTCTGCCGACTTTTCCGGGCCATCTCCGTGGTAGGCATATTGGGAGTCTCTGTCTCCATGCTAAGGCAGCCTTCTCCAAAATGCCTGGCCAGCTGTGTGATGGAGGTTGTTTTACTGGCCCTTGAGTCTTGATGTTCTTTTATAATGTTCATGATGAAGTTGGCCGAGCTGGTCAGGTACTGGCCGATGCTTACGACAGTGGCCCTATGTTGGTGATTGACCTCTGAGAGCCCTAGACCTCCTTCTCCTCTCGGTAAGTACAGTCTTGGCAGACACTGATTCCTGTAGATCACCCTGTGCAGTGTTAGGATTTTTCTTGTTTTTATGTCCAGTCTGTTTATGTTAAGTTGGGGCCAATCTATGATGCCAAAGCTGTAATTTAGGACTGGCATGGCAAGCTGGTTGATGGCAGTTATTTTGTTTTTATTGATAAGTTGTGTTTTGCAGATCTTCCTCACTCTACGCACATACTCCTTGCCAACCTTCTCCCTCATTTTAGCATGTTGTATGGCGTCATTCTCTTCAATACCAAGGTATTTGTATGGCTCCTGCTCCTCAAGGTCTCTGATGTCATTTGCCTCATCAAGTTGGATGTTCTCTGACTGTACCTTTTTCCCAGCCCTTAGGGTGCATTTGGCACATTTGTCAAGGCCAAACTTCATCCTGATGTCATTGGAGAAGGTGTGCACAACCTGTAGCAACTGGTGTAGCTCGGTGTTTGAGCTTGCATGTTGTTCTGACCTGTATGCTGAATGAGCTGTGTTACAAGGGCAGTCAAGGCCTGCGTTTCTGGGGATGGAGTAGCTGGAGCGTCAGAGGCAACAACTGCCACAGGTAGCTGTTTCGCCGGCTTCTTTTCCTTTGCTTCAAAGTCAGCTAACTGCTTTTTCATAAGCCTGATTTCCAAGTCTTTCTTAGAGTTTGCACTTTTCAATAGGTCACGATTATGCCTGGCCAAGTGGTGTCTAAGATGCCCATTCCAGTCAGGGGGTGTCATGTTTGCGAGGTTAACGACGCTTTCTAGGGCGGTGGAGACATCGGCTGGCAGACCTGCTATAACTGCAGCGCGCCACATACGCCTGGTGGAGGCAGATAAGTCATGTTCTTCTTGATGGGCAGTCCGCCACAGTTTCTTTGCCCTGGCTATGTAGGCCTCAACGGTTTCGCCGGCTACGTGCATGAGGGTGTCCATGGCGCCAGGATCAGTTGGGGTGGGGTAATGCTCAAACAGTATGGTCCAGAACTTTTTCTCATAGGTGTGGAATTGGTAGTCAGAAGGCACGGCCGGGAGCATGCCGCTGGCCTCCAAGATCTTGTTGCCCTCGTTTACCCCTAGGGACCTCATCATTATGCTCCTAATGTCCCCCACTGCTAAGACCAGGCCCACCCACTGGGTATCGAACTCATTCTTCCATTCGCCAGCCCCTGAGTAGATTGATGGGAGCTTGGCAACCATGGATGCCAGATCAGTGAAGGAGAATGGTTTGAACTCAGTGCTTCTGCCAACCGTCTTGCTTTGCAGTAAGGGGAACTGACCCCTGCCTGCATACATTGCTTTAGGTTGTGGTGACTCTGGGGGCGGGAAAGGGACAACTTGGTGGGGCTGTAGGCTAGTGTGGGGTGGACAGGGGTTGAGAAGCTGTACCTAGGGCTGGGAGGGCTCGAACCACCATGCCAGTTAGCCGCACCGGTATCGTATTCCCCTTCCTCCTCCTCTTCTATCCTAGACTTTCTACGGGAGTCATTGTACTGGCGATCTATGGTAATGTTATGTTTTTTCAGGTTTTTCTCTTCAAGTCTTTTTGACCTCCTCTGTACATCTGGTGGTGGCGGTGGTGGGGCCGGGTCTTTCGGGCAATGGGGGAGACATGGCCAATCAGGGTGCCCGTGATTGAGTATGGCTGGGACATGGGCATGTCATTCCATAGGTCCTCCTTTTCTTCCGGTGTCAGCTCCTCATCCATTCCCTCCATCCATTCCTTGTCATACCCTTTTCCGATATTAACCCGTATCTGTTCCTCATACGCCTCTCTCATTGAGTTGGTAGGGCGTGGGCCTGGAGGGTACAGGAGAAGAGGGGGGCGTGGCGGAGGAGGTGTTCTTTCTCCGCGGGTAGCGGAATATGTTTCCAGAGGGCCGTCATAGGACGGGAGATGCTCTATCTGTACTGCAGCAAGCCGAGTTGCGTCGACTCCTAGTTCCCTTTCTGTACTCTCTCTCTCTTCTGCTTCCTCATCCTCCACTTTCACACTGCCCTGTCTGCTTTTCATGCTACCTTGGTTAGCCTCGGAGCAGGTGGAATCTTCCTCATCACCATCAGAGGCCAGCGCTTCCATTTGAGAAACCAAAACACTAATGAGGGTTCTCATGCATTCTATCTCCTTTTCCATTTTCTCTCTCTTAGGGTCTTCTAAGTCGAGGCTTCCTCCATTTACTTTCAACACTGGCGCCTGCATGAATGGGTTTGCATGGTTGTATGGAGGAGGTTGAGGTGTTAAGGCGGGGGCTGAAGCTAAGGACTCACTGTACTTTTCTAGAGACAGGGATGGGTAAATTCCATATTCTGTCTGTGCTCGAGATTTTTCTGCCTCAGCTGCGGCATTGCGTGAGTCACTTCCCATATGCAGGAGCAGTGCATTAGTGCACATGGCCGCCTTTTCCTCGGCTTTACAGGCTGCTTTGGCTGGTCGTGCACAAAATCTTCCTGGTTTGGCTATATTTTCTGCTTTTTCTGCCTCTCTGGCCTGAGCCATCCTATGGGTGGCGTCCCTTACTATTGATTCCAATTGACGACCGCTCGGGGGCCCATACTTAGGCAGCCACCCGCTCTCCTCCCATCTTTCTAATAATTTCTTGACTACTGATTTTCCCCGGCCTTCTGGCCTGCATCTCTGACTCGCTCCGCTAACATTGTCCCATATAAAGACATAATGCCTGGTCTAAGATTTTTTTAAAACCTACAGGCCTTTCAATATGTCCCTCCGAAGACTTGATTTATACAGTGTGACTACACACAGTGAGGAAAATGTGCGTGCACGTGCTATGAGACAATGTTTCCTATTTTATCTAATTCTTCCAAAGGTTGCAGCTACAACTATCAGGATCCCTAGATTAATAATTAATAGCAATACTAACCCTAATAGAACTGTGCCTGAATACCAACGGTTCAAATGAAACCAATCTCTTGTAGAGTTCCGGGAGTGGAAAACGGGAAGTTGGTCCTCGTGCACTAACGGTGTTGCAGCTCGTTCTTCGAATTCTAATTCAACAGTCCATTGTTCAGCCATGCCATATCATATAAAACCCAATTGCAAACAGTACTGTCTTTCTTTGGTTGATGTAACTAAACTTCTCCCCGTGGGTTTAAAATAAGAAATTCAAAACACTCAACTCTAAGAATGGACAGACACGTTCACTATTCTTCGAATAATTGCGGCTTCCCCGATTGGAGCAGAATGGCACAGTAAGGCCTTACTTTAGCTCATACAGCATCAACCAGGCGCAGTTCCTTTAAAAGGAAAACATTCTAGAATACCTATACTCAACCACGGCTCAGGCCGTGAAGTAACTGAACTCACACCCGTAGGTTTTTCCAGTGAATTCAAAACTATTATTTATGCGTAGTTATTTACATTAAAAGAAAAATGCCACATGTAAGGTTAGTGGTTCAATTTCAAACTTGTTTTCAGTTCATTGAGAGTACTGGGGCCTCATTTATCAACCATACTTACGCACAAATCTGTGCGTAAGTAGGGCGTAAGAACATTGCCACGCAAAGTATGGAATTTACCAAAATGTACTTAGACTTATGAATGTGTGTAAATGTAAGCACAACTCTGACCATGCTTACGAACAGAATCTAGTGGTAGAATAGCGATATTACAAGCACAAAGCAAAGCATTTAAGAGTTTCAACGTCTGCATTAACACTAGAACCGCCAGCGTTCTCTTTATATCTATGATCGCCACGCGTCAAATCCACCCGTGCATTTCTAGGGTAATATAAAGTCATACATTTGTTTGTTTAATCATCATCTGTGTTTTGGACCTCTTGTTTTATAATCTAAGTTTATTTAAGAACACTGATCACGACTCAGTAATGAAACTGAAAGTAGATATGATATCGCCAATACATCAATGAAAACAGACGGTCAAAACAGCGTCCAAATGAGCTAACATCCTAAATGCAATAAATAGTTATATGGCTCACTTATTTTTAGGTAAGCTCTAATTGATTATTCATTAAATGTGTCACACGTTTACATGTTTTGAAGCGGAGGATCCCTCCGATGCTCTCTGTGCGTCTCATCTGACAGCACTCAGCTGTGAGCTGGACGAGCCGCGGTGACTCGCCAGACTCGCCAATCACTCATTTCACTTAGTAACTCTAATGTTGTTAGGAACTTATCTTCATCTCTTATTTATTGAAAGAGTTTATGAATGACTGCACGTAAAGTTGTCAGATCGCGGACCCCAAACAATGCCGTTGCCTTACAACTTGCTCGAAAATATCACATTTTCCCATGCAGCAAGCTTTATTTTGTTTTAATGCCTGCACTAACTGAGCCAACAAAATATGTTTTGCTTTGATTCAACCTCGTTTACAAGGGTTTCCATTTATGTGTTGGAGAAGTTTGTTTTCGTTGCCTTCTTTCCCATTGTGGCGGAGAGGGGTAAAACAAATTCACATGGTTGATAAAGGGATGTGTTGTGACCATATATGGTTAATTGGAGGCGTTTCTGAATGCAAATGGTCTGATCGTGAACGAGCATGGTACTTAAGAACATGTGGGATTTATCAAGATTGATGACTTACTGGTGTGCGTACGATAGGCCAGCGCACGTTTGATAAATACCGATTTTTTTGTACTTAAGCACATACTAAATTTCATTCGTAAGAGTGAATTTAGAACCTTTTCTACGCACTGTTGATAAATGAGGCCCCTGGTCTCCTCGGATAACCCAATAGGTCGTGAACAATCGCTTACTTCATACCATAGTATGATTCGGCGATCAGATACAACCCGTAAGAGCCTCGTAGGTAGACGTGCAGTCCCAAATCATATATTCCAAGTTATCAATTCTGTTGAACCCATCTCTAAAGGTTAATTTTCTCTACACTACTAAAGATAAATGCATGGATAAGTTTTTCTAAATCTTGCTGAGACATAAGCCCTTTAATTCTTGATATGTTTTTTAGGTGGTAGTAGGCTGATTTATTAATTGATTTAATGTGTCTCTTGAAATTCAAGTCACTAATCCCGAGCTCAAAAACACCAGCTGAGACTATTTTATTTATTTTATTTGATAGGATTAAATCGATTAAAGTTGATTTTGCTGGGTTTTTTAGATTGGGTCTTGTGGACTCAGTTATTAATTGTGTAAGATTAACGTTGCTACAGATTTCTTTGAAAGGTTCAGAGGCACCAGAAAGCCAATCAACGTTAAAATCACCCATCACAATTACCTCTCTATTTACATAACTGGAGAGCATATGTGCTAGATCGTTTAAGGAGCTAGTAACAGCAGAAGGGGGCCTATACACACCAATTACAACAAAACAATCATTTGATGATAAAGATAATTCTAGCGCGATAAATTCAAAACAATTTGGAACAGAGACAGCATGTAAAAGTGTTACAGAATAACAAGATTTAACATAGACAGCCACTCCCCCACCCCTTGCGATTCTGTCTATTCTGAATAAATTGTATTCATTAATTGCCACAATAGAGTCATCTGTACTCTTCTTTAACCAGGATTCAGTCAGAATCAAGACATCTGGATCTGCCTGGGACACTAAAATCTTTACATGGTCTAATTTATCATGCTGCAATAAACTTCTAATATTTAGATGAAGAAAACCCAAGCCCTTTCTTGATTTAAGAATTTGTGGGGAATTTAGTTTAGAGCAAAGGGGGTCAGTGATGTCTGGGATGAATGAAGGACAATTTGAGGTGTTGTTATGAGTTAAATTGGGGGATATTTCAGCAGGATCCCTGGGGAGATCTTTTTTAATGGGGGATGATTTGGTAGGGTCGTGCTGTGGTAAATATCAGTCCGAATTATGCCAAGATGCGATGTGATGAATGTAGTGATTAGTAAGTTCTTTAATACCTTTGGCATTGGGATGGAGGCCGTCAGATTTGAGTAGTGTGTGTCTAGAGAAAGAGTCAAAGTTGTTAATATAGCCCAGAGAGTTGCCCGAGCACCAGGACTCCAGCCGTTCATGGAAATCCAAAAGACGGCTGTAGCGCTCAGGGCTTTTGGGTGACGTGGGAATGGGGCCGGAAAATATACAGAATTTCCCCAGGCTCTCCAGGGTGAGGGCCAGACTCTGAAGATTGTCAAACAGTTGGTATGACCGTTTATTCATTACGTCATTAGTTCCAACATGCAGGATGACTGTGTGGGCAGTAGGGTGGAGGGCAACGAGGGCAGGTGTTAGCTCCATAATGTCAGATGATTTTCCTCCAGAGAGGCAATAGGTGAAAGCACCAGGGAGACAAAGAAATCTGACAATAGAGTCACCGATGATGAGGATCTCAGGTTGGCGATTCAAGCAGCTCCCACAGTAGAGAGACAGCTTCGATGAGAGGGGAGGAGGTGAGGGCAGGGCACAGCCGCGAGAGAGAGCTTCACCTGTACAGCGGATGTCAGCATCGGGGGCACCACTTCGAGGAGGCACGGAGGGGTGCACACAGGGAAACACACGTCCGGATGGAGCTGGTAAACGGCGGCGATCTCGACATCCAAACTGGGAAGTGGAACCCCGACGTCCCCGTGTTACCCTGGAGCAGGTCTGGACCGGCGAAGCAGATGGAGAGCCGGCAACACGAGCCGCAGGTTCAGCAGCTCCACATAGCACCTCCAGCGGAGCAAATGGATTGCGCGTCAACACAGGATCCAGCGAGAGCAGAGGAGGAGATGGAGAGGAGAGCAGAGGAGGAGGAAGAGGATGAGAAGATCGTGTAGAAGATCGTCTGCCCTTCTTCACAACAGACGTCCATGCAGCGTCGGGAGGCTGGGCAGCTGAAGCAGTAGAAACGCCGCTAATCGGTGCCTGAGAACTTGAAAGAGGAGCTTTTTCAAGCACAGCTAATTTGGAGACCAGGAAGGACTGCCGCTGGAGGAGATCGTGAATGAGACTCTCCACTGACTTGAGCTCGGATCTCAGGAGGAGAAGCTCCGGATCTGTCTGGGTGAGTGCCGATGACATGATGCGGTGAAAAAAGACAGAACACTATAGAGCTAACGCTAGCTAGCGGAGTATTAGCTAGCTTTAGCCGTTTTAGCTAATTTCGGTGGTTTCTTTAAACGACCATAACTCATCACAGGAATGGGGTAGAGACTTACTTTTTTTTTTGAAATGCTCAGAATCTTATAATCTATGAGATGTATATGTCCATGTTTGTTACGACCGGAAGTTGAAAAGATCGCGAAAAAGATCGCGAAAATCATCTAACAAGCAGTGGGCTCAGGCTGCCATTTTAAAACAGAATACACCTGACTGAAGGGACATGTTGACAATTTGTAGAACATCTGATGCCATACAGCTAAAAACAGTTTTAAAGAAGCCTGTGGGCAGAATGTCAAGGCAGCAGGATGAGGAGTTCAGGTGTTGTATAATGTCGTCCAGGTTTTTGTGGTTTATAAGATAAAATTCTGTCATTGCATTTGAATTGATTTAAGAGGGAACACATATAGTCTAGCAGCAAGTGCTCAAAAAAGGCTTTAGTTTTCGAGATACCCCTACCCGAGGTAGAACAAACCTCAACAATGATTTTTTTTATCTTTAGAATGTCCTGTTCATGAAATTGATTGTTGAGCACTTTTATCTTTGGGCAAAATATGTTTTTTTGGTTATTCTTTAGAACTACCCCAGTCCCTCAAAAAGAGCCAAATTAGGCCATTCCGAATAGGGGATATGTGACAAAAAAGCCCATAACTTGGGAATGCTCACTCTTTTCTTCATCAGATTTGCTGAGGTACTAACCAGGTGTCTGTCCCACATCACCAAAAAGTTAGAATGTAATTTACCAAAACATTTATTGAAATAGAGTCCTGTATACAGAGCTTTAGTTTAGGCGGAAATGGTACTTTTGTGGTGATAGGAAAAGAGGGTTCCTTTACTTTTCTCTCAAATATCACCAAAACATAAATCCCTGCCAAATATACAATTTATGTATTGTCTAGGATGCTATTGAACAATAACCAGTGGTTGTATGAAGATATATATTACAGTTCAATTTCTAATGAGATTTTTCTAGAAGTACTCCTCCACTGAAATAGCCATATTAGGACATTCCGAATAGCCTATAGTCCAGCAGATATGTGAATGCATTGTGCTTTTTATGATACACACATGAGCTTTGGCACACTGTTAGAGCATGCCCTAAGGAAGATTTCTGGCTATAGGGCCATCGCCAATTTTTCCTATGGCCCCCACGGCGGCCATTTTTAAAAATGTACTTATAGTACCAGTAGCTTGGGTTGTAGAGCACCTAGGATCTTGATTATGGTGTCTAATCCTACATTTTCAAGGATGGAAAAGGCAGTGGTGCTATTTAAAACATGCTAGAAAGTACCCAACTTTATATATCTGGCATTCAGGGAACAAAATTGTGGTAAAACCTTCAAATATTAGCGGAGTTATGCATATTTTCATGAATTACAGAATCAGTTCATGAGTTGTATGCTGACCTTATATTGTAAGCATATAAGGTCAGCATACAACTAAAGTAAATATCTTTTTCAAAGCCTGAACAATACATCAGTTTAGCCTGTTTGATAGGTTGCTATTTTATCTGTGTAACCCTCTCTGAGTAAGTCAACATTGCTCTAGGTTCCGAAGGAGCTAAGTGATATAAACAGTTACCACAATGAAAGTACCAGGCAAGGTAAGTTGCAAGCATTAACTTTTACTCACATAAAGTTGTAGGTCACACCCAAAACACATATGCATATAAATCATTTGAACATACAAAATTGGCCTAATTCTACTTGAACAAGAATGAGGAATGCAGTGGTACTATTTACAACATGCTAAACTACATACGCACATATCTGGCATTCAGGGAATTAAATAACAATAAAACCATTAATACATTTATAATTATTTCTGAAAACACAGTCCACCAAAGGGGCAAAGTGCACGGAAGTGCTACCTTGACACATTTGCAATGTCCACTGCACCCCTTTTTGCATCCACAGCGGAGGAGTTTATAACAGGCCTGTATCGATCCTGGTAGTGCGGCCCAGTGAAATTCCCATCTGCCTGTGGCCTTCCACTTCCACCCCCATTGGTGATGGGAGTTGAGGGGCTGAAACCATCATCTGTCCCCAACAGTGAACAGCTTGGTAGGCAGCCCTCTATTTGTGTTGCATCAGTGCTGCTTGTGTTGGAAGTCCCTCAATTGATGTCCCTTTCTGGTGAAGAGCTGCTTTCTTGCCTGATAGACAGATTCCTGGCTGCTAGTGCGGCCATATAGCAATTCAACCCATCTCTTCAGAGGCTCCATCCAGTTGTCTATGGAGTCAGGTGTGGCAGCAAAGGCACATAAGGCTTTTGTGACATCTTCAAAGCTCCTCCATGTATCCCACGCATTTTTCTTACCCCTGCCACCAAAAGATGACACTGTGTCACATCCAGTAAAGGCATGGAACCCCGGCAAGGCGATACATCGTTCTGGACCTAGTGCCGTTGCCATCTTGTGTGCTGCTACATGCCGAAAACTCTTTCCAGCTCCAAAGGCAACCCACAGCTCATTGATGTTGAGAGAGTGGGCTGCAGTCACTGCCAGTACTAACACATCTGTGTCAACTATGCGTATTGATACACTGTTATACCCTTACTTCACAGCATCTCCAAGGTGCAGTAGGATGTGGGTATCAGCCTCCTCATGTGTGCATAGTGCAAGAACATCTACATCTCGAGGCTGAGTGCAGAGGAGTTCAGCATGATGGGTGCTAATCACTTGTTTTTCAGTGTTGAGGTCTGTCAGGCCCTTCAGGGAGTTCGTAGAAGAGTTGAGTCGTCAAGTGCCATTCCTCGAAAATGGCCAGAGTTTTTGCGCATTGACGACAATAAGGCTGAACTGTTCTCCTTCCTGGCATCTATCTTGCTGCGTGTTTCCGCCTTTAAACTGTCGGGAAAATATTGGTCTTATACAACATCTACTCTGCTGACATGCTCCAACTTAGACAGGATGTATGGTGAGAACACCTTCTGTGAATATTTAGAAAAGGTCTCAGCAGCACCCGGTCGTAGCATGTTTACGAGCCCCATCAAGTATGTTGACCTGTACAATGAGGTTGGATTTGTTCTCTTGTGATGAAATCAGGTTATCCAAACAGCCCACCAAGTCTGACTTGGTTCCAGTTCTTAGCTTGCCCATTTGTGACAATGCCAGTGGACATGCCTGGTTTTTCGAGCTAAAAGAAACTCATCCAGACTTCCATCACGTATCTGGGATACAATATAAAGCCTAGAGAACAGGGAGCAGTCACTCTTCAGGGACGAGAGCTGTTGTTGGGACCTGGAATTCTCTCTGACTGGAGGCCGGCTGAATAAAGGTAGGTTGTTCCTTTTGATGTTTTCTTTGATTGGCTTTGTCTGGTTGACCAGGCGTTCACTGACATAGGCGTCATACTGGTCCCGTCCAAGTTTCTCAACCTGGTTGACAGGGTCAATGACTGTTTCATCTGCAACGTCCGTAATATCTAATACAAGAAGATCTACAGTGCTCTTTTCACAGAATGGATTGCCCATGTCTTCTACACTCACCGACCACTTTATTAGGTACACCTGTTCAATTGCTTATAAAAACAAAAAGCTAATCTTCCAATCACATGGCCGCAACTCAAGGCATTTAGGCACATAGACGTGGTCAAGACAAAATGCTGAAGTTAAAACTGAGCATCAGAATGGGGAAAAAGGGGGTTTAAGCGACTTTTAACATGGCGTGGTTGATGGTACACGGCAGGATGGATCCATGCTTTCATGTTGTTTACCCCAAATTCTGACCCTACCGTCTGACTTTCGCAACCAAATCAAGAATCATCAGACCAGGCGTGATTTTTCTAATCTTTTATTGTCCTATCTTCTGTTGCTGTAGCCCATCTGCTTCAAGGTTGGTCGCGTTTTGCGTCCAGAGATGGTATTCTGTATACCCTGGTTGTAACAAGTGGTTATTTGAGTTAATGTTACCTTTCTATCATCTTGAACCAGTATGCCCATCCTCCTCTGACCTCTGACATCAACAAGGCATTGGCAGGGGGCGTCACGTGACAGGATTTCAGAAATTAATCTGCTGTCCCTGTTGTAGCAACTCCAGCTTGCACAAGTGCTCCTGTCCACACGCTACCTTCCAAGATGACGCCAAGTACCTTGACTGCTGCCATCTCAATGTGGAACCCACCAAACATCACAATAAAGTTATCTTCACCATGGGCTGCTGGCCAAGTCCACTGGATTTGTTTTGCCACTGCATACAGAGGTTGATTCAGAGTGATGATTGGTACCGGAGCAGGATTCAGAATCTCCACTGCCTTCTTCACCACATTCATAGAATGGTGAATCATGGCGAACGATTTTGGCATGGTCATAGAAAAAGGGAAGTACACGCTACATTGTGTAATTCTTGGTGTTAACAATGTTGTTACGCTTCAGTATGATTATTGTATAACATTTACACATAGTGAGATCCACTGTGAAGATCCCTCTCCATTGATGGCGAGCCTCCCAGTGTGATCCTTCCAGGCCGAGGAAACGACCCATGAAATATTCCACATGTGGTAGGGCCGCACCAGTCGCCAGGATTCACACATCCATTGGACTGCTGCACACATCCTTTCTAAGAACTGTCACAGGACCAGTAAAAGACAGTTTAACAGAGAACCACTGACAGTGATTGATTAACCGGAAGTGATCACAAAACATACAGACTAAAAGGACTATTGACAACACTTGTTTATTTTAAATGGCCCATGTTTTTATTTTCAAATAATGAACAGTATATGCATATGTGTTTTGGGTGTGACCTACAACTCTATGTGAGTAAAAGTCACTGCTTGCAACTTACCTTGCCTGGTACTTTCATTGTGGTAACTGTTTATATCACTTAGCTCCTTCGGAACCTAGAGCAATGTTGACTTACTCAGAGAGGGTTACACAGATAAAATAGCAACCTATCAAACAGGCTAAACTGATGTATTGTTCAGGCTTTGAAAAAGATATTTACTTTAGTTGTATGCTGACCTTATATGCTTACAATATAAGGTCAGCATACAACTCATGAACTGATTCTGTAATTCATGAAAATATGCATAACTCCGCTAATATTTGAAGGTTTTACCACAATTTTGTTCCCCGAATGCCAGATATATGAAGTTGGGTACTTTCTAGCATGTTTTAAATAGCACCACTGCCTTTTCCATCCTTGAAAATGTAGGATTAGACACCATAATCAAGATCCTAGGTGCTCTACAACCCAAGCTACTGGTACTATAAGTACATTTTTAAAAATGGCCGCCGTGGGGGCCATAGGAAAAATTGGCGATGGCCCTATAGCCAGAAATCTTCCTTAGGGCATGCTCTAACAGTGTGCCAAAGCTCATGTTTGTATCATAAAAAGCACAATGCATTCACATATCTGCTGGACTAT
>JAOPFK010000338.1:0-20146 GCA_026122265.1 Ammodytes dubius
CCTAACCCTAACCCTAACCCTAAACCCTAACCCTAACCCTAAAACCCTAACCCTAACCCTAACCCTAACCCTAAAACCCTAACCCTAACCCTAACACTAACCCTAACCAACTAACCCAAACACCCTAACCCTAACCCCTAACCTAACAACCCTAACCCTAAACCCTAACCCTAACCCTAAACCCTAACCCTAACCCTAACCAACCTAACCTAACCCTAACCCTAACCCTAAACCAACCTCCCAACCTAACCCATACCTCCCAACCCTAAACCCTAACCCTAACCCTAACCCTCACCCTAACCCAACCCTAACCCTACACCCTAACCCTAACCCTAACCCTAACCCTAACCCTAACCCTAACCCTACACCTAACCCTAACCCTAACCCTAACCCTAACCCTACCCTAACCTAACCCTAACCCCTAACCCCTACACCCTAACCCTAACCCTAACCCTCCCCCACCACCCTAACCCTAACCCTAACCTAACCCTACAACCCTAACCCACCCCCACTACCCACCAACCCCCTAACCACCCTACCCCCCCCCCCCACCCTACCCAACCCTAACCCTAACCCTAACCCTAACCAACCCTAACCCTAACCCTAAACCCTAACCCTAACCCTAACCCTAACCCTAACCCTAACCCTAACCCTAACCCATAACCCAACCAACCCTAACCCTAACCCCTAACCCTAACCCTAACCCTACCCACCAACCCTACACCCTAACCCTAACCCCCCCTACCCTAACCCTAACCCTAACCCTACCCCCAACCTAACCCACTACCACCTTCCAACTCCATATTCCAACTCCACATTCCACCTTCCAACTCCATATTCCAACTCCACATTCTACCTTCCAACTCCATATTCCATTTCCACATTCCAATTCCAACTCCTTCCATCTTTTATATAGGGTTTTTAAAAAAGTGACGGGGAGTTCCCCCTTACTCACACCATAATTTTTGGTCATGATAGCGCCAACTAGTGGTGTAAAAAAATAAAATAAAAAATAAAATAAATCATATATACTCCAAATGGCCTAAAACGTGCTCCTAAATACTTTTTGGAAAAATTATTTTCTTAGGACTCGGCACTTAAAGAAATTTTCCCAAAATTTTACATGGGGTCAATGGCAGCTACATGAAGTAAGTGAGCTACAACTCCAAAACTTCGCACACATGTCTAGGGGCCTGGGCACCTGCCACACCAAAGGACATCCCTGTGCCTATCTTCCTCGCCCAGTGGCACAACTTTGAAATTTTAAAATTCAATTTTCTAAATCGGCCATAACTCGGGATAGAAACAACATAGAACCAAAATTTCAACGGATTCTGATCCGTCCCCACGCCTAGTATCTTGGTTAAAAATCTTGTGCAGTTGCCTTTCCCCTACCGGACGTTATTCCCAAAAAACCTGTTTTTCCATGTTAAAAAAAGTTTCTCGGAAATGGCTAAAAATTGGTGAGCATGTAGTCCTGGCCAAGGGCTACAACAGGCACTGCTTGGAATTGTGTTGCCCCTCTGCGTTGGGGAGTTACGGAGCTTCAAACTTTTCAAATCGCCATTGCAGTACCCACAATCGCCACCAGGGGGACGAAACTTTTTCGGCCAATGCGCCTGGTCCCAAGGTATCCGAGGATGGTCTCGGTATGAGGTTGCCCCTCTGCGTTCAAAATTTACGTCCAAAAAACCACTTTTGAAAAGTGGGCAGATTGCTCTTAACCTAACCTAAACCCTAACCCTAACCCTAACCCTAACCCTAACCCTAACCCTAACCCTAACCCTAACCCTAACCCTAACCCTAACCCTAACCCAACCCTCCATATTCCAACTCCACATTCCACCTTCCAACTCCATATTCCAACTCCACATTCCACCTTCCAACTCCATATTCCAACTCCACATTCCACCTTCCAACTCCATATTCCATTTCCACATTCCAATTCCAACTCCTTCCACCTTTTATATAGGGTTTTTAAAAAAGTGACGGGAGTTCCCCCTTACTCACCCATAATTTTTGGTCATGATAGCGCCAACTAGTGGTGTAAAAAAAAAAAAAAAAAAAAAAAAAAAAAAAATCATATATACTCCAAATGGCCTAAAACGTGCTCCTAAATACTTTTTGGAAAAATTATTTTCTTAGGACTCGGCACTTAAAGAAATTTTCCCAAAATTTTACATGGGGTCAATGGCAGCTACATGAAGTAAGTGAGCTACAACTCCAAAACTTCGCACACATGTCTAGGGGGCCTGGGGCACCTGCCACACCAAAGGACATCCCTGTGCCTATCTTCCTCGCCAAATGGCACAACTTTGAAATTTTAAAATTCAATTTTCTAAATCGGCCATAACTCGGGATAGAAACAACATAGAACCAAAATTTCAACGGATTCTGATCCGTCCCCACGCCTAGTATCTTGGTTAAAAATCTTGTGCAGTTGCCCCTCCCCTACCGGACGTTATTCCCAAAAAACCTGTTTTTTCCATGTTAAAAAAAGTTTCTCGGAAATGGCTAAAAATTGGTGAGCATGTAGTCCTGGCCAAGGGCTACAACAGGCACTGCTTGGAATTGTGTTGCCCCTCTGCGTTGGGGAGTTACGGAGCTTCAAACTTTTCAAATCGCGATTGCAGTACCCACAATCGCCACCAGGGGGACAAAACTTTTTCGGCCAATGCGCCTGGTCCCAAGGTATCCGAGGATGGTCTCGGTATGAGGTTGCCCCTCTGCGTTCAAAATTTACGTCCAAAAAACCACTTTTGAAAAGTGGGCAGATTGCTCTTAACCTAACCCTAACCCTAACCCTAACCCTAACCCTAACCCTAACCCTAACCCTAACCCTAACCCTAACCCTAACCCTAACCCAAGTTTGACCAACTACGACTTAGCGTTCTCGAGTTATTCAAGAAAGTCTCACTTTGGATGTGACACTTAGTAAAATTTTCACCTTTTACATGTATTGCTATGGGGATTTTTGACACGCCCTTAACTCAACAACGGTACCTCCCACAAGTTTGCAATTGGTGTCTACCCCCCCTATTTCGGCCACGCCCGTCACGTAGAGCCCACTCACGTGTCTCTACGACCTTCCTATCAAAAGTTAGAATGTTTCAGAAAACGGAAATTTCCGAATTCCGTTTTTGGCCAATATCTTCGGAACCGAAGGTGCTAGAGACTTGAAAGTGGGTGGCGTCCGACCTAATTTGGCGTCGCTGAACACGCCAGAGTTGAAATCAAGTCTCTACGACTTACCGTTCCGGAGATATGGCCATTTTAAAGTTTCAAACTAAGATTTCGAATATTTCCCAAGGTTCCACGGGGTCAAACGACACACCATTGGAAAGGTCTGGGGCCAAGGAATCCAAGGAACTTGGTTCCATGATGATAGGGCATTCCTATCCGGAGTTATTGGCAAAAACATTCCTGAGGGGCCCCTCGAAGGACGTATTTATCCCTATAAACCTAACCCTAACCCTAACCCTAACCCTAACCCTAACCCTAACCCTAACCCTAACCCTAACCCTAACCCTAACCCTAACCCTAACCCTAACCCTAACCCTAACCCTAACCCTAACCCTAACCCTAACCCAACCCTAACCCTAACCCTAACCCTAACCCTTTTTGGAAAAATTATTTTCTTAGGACTCGGCACTTAAAGAAATTTTCCCAAAATTGTACATGGGGGTCAATGGCAGCTACATGAAGTAAGTGAGCTACAACTCCAAAACTTCGCACACATGTCTAGGGGGCCTGGGGCACCTGCCACACCAAAGGACATCCCTGTGCCTATCTTCCTCGCCAAATGGCACAACTTTGAAATTTTAAAATTCAATTTTCTAAATCGGCCATAACTCGGGATAGAAACAACATAGAACCAAAATTTCAACGGATTCTGATCCGTCCCCACGCCTAGTATCTTGGTTAAAAATCTTGTGCAGTTGCCCCTCCCCTACCGGACGTTATTCCCAAAAAACCTGTTTTTCCATGTTAAAAAAAGTTTCTCGGAAATGGCTAAAAATTGGTGAGCATGTAGTCCTGGCCAAGGGCTACAACAGGCACTGCTTGGAATTGTGTTGCCCCTCTGCGTTGGGGAGTTACGGAGCTTCAAACTTTTCAAATCGCGATTGCAGTACCCACAATCGCCACCAGGGGGACAAAACTTTTTCGGCCAATGCGCCTGGTCCCAAGGTATCCGAGGATGGTCTCGGTATGAGGTTGCCCCTCTGCGTTCAAAATTTACGTCCAAAAAACCACTTTTGAAAAGTGGGCAGATTGCTCTTAACCTAACCCTAACCCTAACCCTAACCCTAACCCTAACCCTAACCCTAACCCTAACCCTAACCCTAACCCTAACCCTAACCCTAACCCTAACCCTAACCCTAACCCTAACCCTAACCCTAACCCTAACCCTAACCCTAACCCTAACCCTAACCCTAACCCTAACCCTAACCCTAACCCTAACCCTAACCCTAACCCTAACCCTAACCCTAACCCTAACCCTAACCCTAACCTAACCCTAACCCTAAAACCACCCTAACCCTAACCCTAACCCCTAACCCTAACCCTAACCCTAAGTTTCTACGACTTACCGTTCCGGAGATATGGCCATTTTAAAGTTTCAAACTAAGATTTCGAATATTTCCCAAGGTTCCACGGGTCAAACGACACACCATTGGAAAGGTCTGGGGCCAAGGAATCCAAGGAACTTGGTTCCATGATGATAGGGCATTCCTATCCGGAGTTATTGGCAAAAACATTCCTGAGGGGCCCCTCGAAGGACGTATTTATCCCTATAACCTAACCCTAACCCTAACCCTAACCCTAACCCTAACCCTAACCCTAACCCTAACCCTAACCCTAACCCACATATCCACCTTCCAACTCCAATCCATTCCACTTCCAACTTTCCAACTCCAATTCCAACTCCACATTCTACCTTCCAACTCCATATTCCATTTCCACATTCCAATTCCAACTCCTTCCACCTTTTATATAGGGTTTTTAAAAAAGTGACGGGGAGTTCCCCCTTACTCACCCATAATTTTTGGTCATGATAGCGCCAACTAGTGGTGTAAAAAAAAAATAAAAAATAAAATAAATCATATATACTCCAAATGGCCTAAAACGTGCTCCTAAATACTTTTTGGAAAAATTATTTTCTTAGGACTCGGCACTTAAAGAAATTTTCCCAAAATTTTACATGGGGGTCAATGGCAGCTACATGAAGTAAGTGAGCTACAACTCCAAAACTTCGCACACATGTCTAGGGGGCCTGGGGCACCTGCCACACCAAAGGACATCCCTGTGCCTATCTTCCTCGCCCAGTGGCACAACTTTGAAATTTTAAAATTCAATTTTCTAAATCGGCCATAACTCGGGATAGAAACAACATAGAACCAAAATTTCAACGGATTCTGATCCGTCCCCACGCCTAGTATCTTGGTTAAAAATCTTGTGCAGTTGCCTTTCCCCTACCGGACGTTATTCCCAAAAAACCTGTTTTTCCATGTTAAAAAAAGTTTCTCGGAAATGGCTAAAAATTGGTGAGCATGTAGTCCTGGCCAAGGGCTACAACAGGCACTGCTTGGAATTGTGTTGCCCCTCTGCGTTGGGGAGTTACGGAGCTTCAAACTTTTCAAATCGCCATTGCAGTACCCACAATCGCCACCAGGGGACGAAACTTTTTCGGCCAATGCGCCTGGTCCCAAGGTATCCGAGGATGGTCTCGGTATGAGGTTGCCCCTCTGCGTTCAAAATTTACGTCCAAAAAACCACTTTTGAAAAGTGGGCAGATTGCTCTTAACCTAACCCTAACCCTAACCCTAACCCTAACCCTAACCCTAACCCTAACCCTAAACCTAACCCTAACCCTAACCCAACTCCACATTCCACCTTCCAACTCCATATTCCAACTCCACATTCCACCTTCCAACTCCATATTCCATTTCCACATTCCAATTCCAACTCCTTCCACCTTTTATATAGGGTTTTTAAAAAAGTGACGGGGAGTTCCCCCTTACTCACCCATAATTTTTGGTCATGATAGCGCCAACTAGTGGTGTAAAAAAAAAAAAAAAAAAAAAAAAAAAATCATATATACTCCAAATGGCCTAAAACGTGCTCCTAAATACTTTTTGGAAAAATTATTTTCTTAGGACTCGGCACTTAAAGAAATTTTCCCAAAATTTTACATGGGGGTCAATGGCAGCTACATGAAGTAAGTGAGCTACAACTCCAAAACTTTGCACACATGTCTAGGGGCCTGGGCACCTGCCACACCAAAGGACATCCCTGTGCCTATCTTCCTCGCCCAGTGGCACAACTTTGAAATTTTAAAATTCAATTTTCTAAATCGGCCATAACTCGGGATAGAAACAACATAGAACCAAAATTTCAACGGATTCTGATCCGTCCCCACGCCTAGTATCTTGGTTAAAAATCTTGTGCAGTTGCCCCTCCCCTACCGGACGTTATTCCCAAAAAACCTGTTTTTCCATGTTAAAAAAAGTTTCTCGGAAATGGCTAAAAATTGGTGAGCATGTAGTCCTGGCCAAGGGCTACAACAGGCACTGCTTGGAATTGTGTTGCCCCTCTGCGTTGGGGAGTTAAGGAGCTTCAAACTTTTCAAATCGCGATTGCAGTACCCACAATCGCCACCAGGGGACGAAACTTTTTCGGCCAATGCGCCTGGTCCCAAGGTATCCGAGGATGGTCTCGGTATGAGGTTGCCCCTCTGCGTTCAAAATTTACGTCCAAAAAACCACTTTTGAAAAGTGGGCAGATTGCTCTTAACCTAACCCTAACCCTAACCCTAACCCTAACCCTAACCCTAACCCTAACCCTAACCCTAACCCTAACCCTAACCCAAGTTTGACCAACTACGACTTAGCGTTCTCGAGTTATTCAAGAAAGTCTCACTTTGGATGTGACACTTAGTAAAATTTTCACCTTTTACATGTATTGCTATGGGGATTTTTGACACGCCCTTAACTCAACAACGGTACCTCCCACAAGTTTGCAATTGGTGTCTACCCCCCCTATTTCGGCCACGCCCGTCACGTAGAGCCCACTCACGTGTCTCTACGACCTTCCTATCAAAAGTTAGAATGTTTCAGAAAACGGAAATTTCCGAATTCCGTTTTTGGCCAATATCTTCGGAACCGAAGGTGCTAGAGACTTGAAAGTGGGTGGCGTCCGACCTAATTTGGCGTCGCTGAACACGCCAGAGTTGAAATCAAGTCTCTACGACTTACCGTTCCGGAGATATGGCCATTTTAAAGTTTCAAACTAAGATTTCGAATATTTCCCAAGGTTCCACGGGGTCAAACGACACACCATTGGAAAGGTCTGGGGCCAAGAAATCCAAGGAACTTGGTTCCATGATGATAGGGCATTCCTATCCGGAGTTATTGGCAAAAACATTCCTGGGGCCCCTCGAAGGACGTATTTATCCCTATAACCTAACCCTAACCCTAACCCTAACCCTAACCCTAACCCTAACCCTAACCCTAACCCTAACCCTAACCCTAACCCTAACCCTAACCCTAACCCTAACCCTAACCCTAACCCTAACCCTAACCCAACCCTAACCCTAACCCTAACCCTAACCCTTTTTGGAAAAATTATTTTCTTAGGACTCGGCACTTAAAGAAATTTTCCCAAAATTGTACATGGGGGTCAATGGCAGCTACATGAAGTAAGTGAGCTACAACTCCAAAACTTCGCACACATGTCTAGGGGCCTGGGGCACCTGCCACACCAAAGGACATCCCTGTGCCTATCTTCCTCGCCAAATGGCACAACTTTGAAATTTTAAAATTCAATTTTCTAAATCGGCCATAACTCGGGATAGAAACAACATAGAACCAAAATTTCAACGGATTCTGATCCGTCCCCACGCCTAGTATCTTGGTTAAAAATCTTGTGCAGTTGCCCCTCCCCTACCGGACGTTATTCCCAAAAAACCTGTTTTTTCCATGTTAAAAAAAGTTTCTCGGAAATGGCTAAAAATTGGTGAGCATGTAGTCCTGGCCAAGGGCTACAACAGGCACTGCTTGGAATTGTGTTGCCCCTCTGCGTTGGGGAGTTACGGAGCTTCAAACTTTTCAAATCGCGATTGCAGTACCCACAATCGCCACCAGGGGGACAAAACTTTTTCGGCCAATGCGCCTGGTCCCAAGGTATCCGAGGATGGTCTCGGTATGAGGTTGCCCCTCTGCGTTCAAAATTTACGTCCAAAAAACCACTTTTGAAAAGTGGGCAGATTGCTCTTAACCTAACCCTAACCCTAACCCTAACCCTAACCCTAACCCTAACCCACCCTAACCCTAACCCTAACCCTAACCCTAACCCTAACCCTAACCCTAACCCTCCATATTCCAACTCCACATTCCACCTTCCAACTCCATATTCCAACTCCACATTCCACCTTCCAACTCCATATTCCAACTCCACATTCCACCTTCCAACTCCATATTCCATTTCCACATTCCAATTCCAACTCCTTCCACCTTTTATATAGGGTTTTTAAAAAAGTGACGGGGAGTTCCCCCTTACTCACCCATAATTTTTGGTCATGATAGCGCCAACTAGTGGTGTAAAAAAAAAAAAAAAAAAAAAAAAAAAAAATCATATATACTCCAAATGGCCTAAAACGTGCTCCTAAATACTTTTTGGAAAAATTATTTTCTTAGGACTCGGCACTTAAAGAAATTTTCCCAAAATTGTACATGGGGGTCAATGGCAGCTACATGAAGTAAGTGAGCTACAACTCCAAAACTTCGCACACATGTCTAGGGGGCCTGGGGCACCTGCCACACCAAAGGACATCCCTGTGCCTATCTTCCTCGCCAAATGGCACAACTTTGAAATTTTAAAATTCAATTTTCTAAATCGGCCATAACTCGGGATAGAAACAACATAGAACCAAAATTTCAACGGATTCTGATCCGTCCCCACGCCTAGTATCTTGGTTAAAAATCTTGTGCAGTTGCCCCTCCCCTACCGGACGTTATTCCCAAAAAACCTGTTTTTCCATGTTAAAAAAAGTTTCTCGGAAATGGCTAAAAATTGGTGAGCATGTAGTCCTGGCCAAGGGCTACAACAGGCACTGCTTGGAATTGTGTTGCCCCTCTGCGTTGGGGAGTTACGGAGCTTCAAACTTTTCAAATCGCGATTGCAGTACCCACAATCGCCACCAGGGGACAAAACTTTTTCGGCCAATGCGCCTGGTCCCAAGGTATCCGAGGATGGTCTCGGTATGAGGTTGCCCCTCTGCGTTCAAAATTTACGTCCAAAAAACCACTTTTGAAAAGTGGGCAGATTGCTCTTAACCTAACCCTAACCCTAACCCTAACCCTAACCCTAACCCAAAACCCTAACCCTAACCCTAACCCTAACCCTAACCCTAACCCTAACCCTAACCCTCCATATTCCAACTCCACATTCCACCTTCCAACTCCATATTCCAACTCCACATTCCACCTTCCAACTCCATATTCCAACTCCACATTCCACCTTCCAACTCCATATTCCATTTCCACATTCCAATTCCAACTCCTTCCACCTTTTATATAGGGTTTTTAAAAAAGTGACGGGGAGTTCCCCCTTACTCACCCATAATTTTTGGTCATGATAGCGCCAACTAGTGGTGTAAAAAAAAAAAAAAAAAAAAAAAAAAAAAATCATATATACTCCAAATGGCCTAAAACGTGCTCCTAAATACTTTTTGGAAAAATTATTTTCTTAGGACTCGGCACTTAAAGAAATTTTCCCAAAATTGTACATGGGGGTCAATGGCAGCTACATGAAGTAAGTGAGCTACAACTCCAAAACTTCGCACACAATGTCTAGGGGGCCTGGGGCACCTGCCACACCAAAGGACATCCCTGTGCCTATCTTCCTCGCCAAATGGCACAACTTTGAAATTTTAAAATTCAATTTTCTAAATCGGCCATAACTCGGGATAGAAACAACATAGAACCAAAATTTCAACGGATTCTGATCCGTCCCCACGCCTAGTATCTTGGTTAAAAATCTTGTGCAGTTGCCCCTCCCCTACCGGACGTTATTCCCAAAAAACCTGTTTTTCCATGTTAAAAAAAGTTTCTCGGAAATGGCTAAAAATTGGTGAGCATGTAGTCCTGGCCAAGGGCTACAACAGGCACTGCTTGGAATTGTGTTGCCCCTCTGCGTTGGGGAGTTACGGAGCTTCAAACTTTTCAAATCGCGATTGCAGTACCCACAATCGCCACCAGGGGGACAAAACTTTTTCGGCCAATGCGCCTGGTCCCAAGGTATCCGAGGATGGTCTCGGTATGAGGTTGCCCCTCTGCGTTCAAAATTTACGTCCAAAAAACCACTTTTGAAAAGTGGGCAGATTGCTCTTAACCTAACCCTAACCCTAACCCTAACCCTAACCCTAACCCTAACCCTAACCCTAACCCTAACCCTAACCCTAACCCTAACCCTAACCCTAACCCTCCATATTCCAACTCCACATTCCACCTTCCAACTCCATATTCCAACTCCACATTCCACCTTCCAACTCCATATTCCAACTCCACATTCCACCTTCCAACTCCATATTCCATTTCCACATTCCAATTCCAACTCCTTCCACCTTTTATATAGGGTTTTTAAAAAAGTGACGGGAGTTCCCCCTTACTCACCCATAATTTTTGGTCATGATAGCGCCAACTAGTGGTGTAAAAAAAAAAAAAAAAAAAAAAAAAAAAAAATCATATATACTCCAAATGGCCTAAAACGTGCTCCTAAATACTTTTTGGAAAAATTATTTTCTTAGGACTCGGCACTTAAAGAAATTTTCCCAAAATTTACATGGGGGTCAATGGCAGCTACATGAAGTAAGTGAGCTACAACTCCAAAACTTCGCACACATGTCTAGGGGGCCTGGGGCACCTGCCACACCAAAGGACATCCCTGTGCCTATCTTCCTCGCCAAATGGCACAACTTTGAAATTTTAAAATTCAATTTTCTAAATCGGCCATAACTCGGGATAGAAACAACATAGAACCAAAATTTCAACGGATTCTGATCCGTCCCCACGCCTAGTATCTTGGTTAAAAATCTTGTGCAGTTGCCCCTCCCCTACCGGACGTTATTCCCAAAAAACCTGTTTTTCCATGTTAAAAAAAGTTTCTCGGAAATGGCTAAAAATTGGTGAGCATGTAGTCCTGGCCAAGGGCTACAACAGGCACTGCTTGGAATTGTGTTGCCCCTCTGCGTTGGGGAGTTACGGAGCTTCAAACTTTTCAAATCGCGATTGCAGTACCCACAATCGCCACCAGGGGGACAAAACTTTTTCGGCCAATGCGCCTGGTCCCAAGGTATCCGAGGATGGTCTCGGTATGAGGTTGCCCCTCTGCGTTCAAAATTTACGTCCAAAAAACCACTTTTGAAAAGTGGGCAGATTGCTCTTAACCAACCCTAACCCTAACCCTAACCCTAACCCTAACCCTAACCCTAACCCTAACCCTAACCCTAACCCTAACCCTAACCCTAACCCTAACCCTAACCCTAACCCTAACCCTAACCCTAACCCTAACCCTAACCCTAACCCTAACCCTAACCCTCAACCCTAACCCTAACCCTAACCCTAACCTAACCCTAACCCTAACCCTAACCCTAACCCTAACCCTAACCCTAACCCTAACCCTAACCCTAACCCTAACCCTAACCCTAACCCTAACCCTAACCCTAACCCTAACCCTAACCCTAACCCTAACCCTAACCCTAACCCTAACCCTAACCTACCTAACCCTAACCCTAACCCTAACCCTAACCCTAACCCTAACCTACCTAACCCTAACCCTAACCCTAAACCCTAACCCTAACCCTAACCCTAACCCTAACCCTAACCCTAACCCTAACCCTAACCCTAACCCTAACCCTAACCCTAACCCTAACCCTAACCCTAACCCTAACCCTAACCCTAACCCTAACCCTAACCCTAACCCTAACCCTAACCCTAACCCTAACCCTAACCCTAACCCTAACCCTAACCCTAACCCTAACCCTAACCCTAACCCTAACCCTAACCCTAACCTAACCCTACAACCCTAACCCTAACCCTAACCCTAACCCTAACCCTAACCTAACCCTAACCCTAACCCTAACCCTAACCCCACTTCCAACTCCAATCCATTCCAACTCCACATTCCACCTTCCAACTCCATATTCCAACTCCACATTCTACCTTCCAACTCCATATTCCATTTCCACATTCCAATTCCAACTCCTTCCATCTTTTATATAGGGTTTTTAAAAAAGTGACGGGAGTTCCCCCTTACTCACCCATAATTTTTGGTCATGATAGCGCCAACTAGTGGTGTAAAAAAATAAAATAAAAAATAAAATAAATCATATATACTCCAAATGGCCTAAAACGTGCTCCTAAATACTTTTTGGAAAAATTATTTTCTTAGGACTCGGCACTTAAAGAAATTTTCCCAAAATTTTACATGGGGGTCAATGGCAGCTACATGAAGTAAGTGAGCTACAACTCCAAAACTTCGCACACATGTCTAGGGGCCTGGGGCACCTGCCACACCAAAGGACATCCCTGTGCCTATCTTCCTCGCCCAGTGGCACAACTTTGAAATTTTAAAATTCAATTTTCTAAATCGGCCATAACTCGGGATAGAAACAACATAGAACCAAAATTTCAACGGATTCTGATCCGTCCCCACGCCTAGTATCTTGGTTAAAAATCTTGTGCAGTTGCCTTTCCCCTACCGGACGTTATTCCCAAAAAACCTGTTTTTCCATGTTAAAAAAAGTTTCTCGGAAATGGCTAAAAATTGGTGAGCATGTAGTCCTGGCCAAGGGCTACAACAGGCACTGCTTGGAATTGTGTTGCCCCTCTGCGTTGGGGAGTTACGGAGCTTCAAACTTTTCAAATCGCCATTGCAGTACCCACAATCGCCACCAGGGGACGAAACTTTTTCGGCCAATGCGCCTGGTCCCAAGGTATCCGAGGATGGTCTCGGTATGAGGTTGCCCCTCTGCGTTCAAAATTTACGTCCAAAAAACCACTTTTGAAAAGTGGGCAGATTGCTCTTAACCTAACCCTAACCCTAACCCTAACCCTAACCCTAACCCTAACCCTAACCCTAACCAACCCTAACCCTAACCCTAACCCTAACCCTAACCCTAACCCTAACCCTAACCCTAACCCTAACCCTAACCCTAACCCTAACCCTAACCCTAACCCTAACCCTAAACCCTAACCCTAACCCTAACCCTAACCCTAACCCTAACCCTAACCCTAACCCTAACCCTAACCCTAACCCTAACCCTAACCCTAACCCTAACCCTAACCCTAACCCTAACCCTAACCCTAACCCTAACCCTAACCCTAACCCTAACCCTAACCCTAACCCTAACCCTAACCCTAACCCTAACCCTAACCCTAACCCTAACCCTAACCCTAACCCTAACCCTAACCCTAACCCTAACCCTAACCCTAACCCTAACCCTAACCCTAACCCTAACCCTAACCCTAACCCTAACCCTAACCCCTAACCCAACCTAACCCTAACCCTAACCCTAACCCTAACCCTAACCCTAACCCTAACCCTAACCCTAACCCTAACCCTAACCCTAACCCTAACCCTAACCCTAACCCTAACCCTAACCCTAACCCTAACCCTAACAACCAACCTAACCCTAACCCTAACCTAACCCTAACCCTAACCCTAACCCTACTAACCCTAACCCTAACCCTAACCCTAACCCTAACCCTAACCCTAAACCCTAACCCTAACCCTAACTAACCCTAACCCTAACCCTAACCCTAACCCTAACCCTAAACCCTAACCCTAACCCTAACCCTAACCCTAACCTAACCCTAACCCTAACCCTAAACCCTAACCCTAACCCTAACCCTAACCCTACAACCCTAACCCTAACCCTAACCCTAACCCTAACCCTAAACCCTAAAAACCCTAACCCAATAACCCTAACCCTAACCCTAACCACTAACCCTAACCCTAACCCTAACCCAACCCTAACCCTAACCCTAACCCTAACCTAACCCTAAACCCTAACCCTAACCCAACCCTAACCCTAACCCTAACCCTAACCCTAACCCTAACCCTAACCCAACCCTAACCCATCCCCACCTTCCAACTCCATATTCCAACTCCACATTCCACCTTCCAACTCCATATTCCAACTCCACATTCTACCTTCCAACTCCATATTCCATTTCCACATTCCAATTCCAACTCCTTCCATCTTTTATATAGGGTTTTTAAAAAAGTGACGGGATTTCCCCCTTACCACCCATAAAATTTTGGCAGATACGCCAAATTGGGTTTTAAAAAAAAAAAAAAAAAAAAAAAAAAAAAACATATAACTCCCCAAAGGCCAAAAACGTGCCCAAATACTTTTGGAAAAATTATTTCTTTGGGCTCGGCCCTTAAAAAATTTTCCCAAATTTACAGGGGGGGAATGGGAGCTACATGAATAAGGGGCACAACTCCAAAACTTGCAAATGTCTAGGGGCCTGGGCACCCACACCAAAGGACTCCCCCCTCCCCCTTCCTCCCAAAAAGGGACAAAAAATTTTTTTAAAATTAATTTCTAAATCGGGGCCCAAATCGGGGGAGAAACAACAAAAAAAAATTTAACGGATCGATCCTCCCCCCGCCTATTTTTAAAAATCTTTTCGTTCCCCCCCCCTACCGGGCGTTATTCCCAAAAAAAAACCTTTTTTTTCCTGTTAAAAAAAGTTTTCGAAAGGCTAAAAATGGTAGCAGTGTCCCGCCAAGGGGACAACAGCACGCTTGGGAAATTTGTTTCCCCTCTGCGTTGGGAGTTTGGACTTCAAAATTTTAAACGCGATTGCAGTACCCACAACGCCCCCAGGGGGGCAAATTTTTCGGCCAAGGCCTGGTCCCAATACCGAGGGGGGTCCGGGAAAAAGGGGTTCCCCTCTGCTTTTAAAAATTTACTTTCCCAAAAAAAAACTTTTTGAAAATTCAATTCCTTAACCTAACCCTTTAAACCCTAAAACCCTAACCCTAACCCCCAAACCCCAACCCTAACCCAAAACCCAAACCCCCAACCCCCAAAAACCCTAAACCCTAACCCTACCCCCAAAAACCCAAAACCCCAATAACCCAACCCAAAAACCCAAAAACCCCCCCCTAAAAAAACCCAACCCTAAAAACCCCACCCTAACCCAACCCCAACCCAACCCAAAACCAACCCTAACCCTAACCCAACCCTAACCCTAACCCAAAAACCCAACCCTAAATCCCTAACCCTAAAACCCCCCTAACCCCAAAAACCCTAAAAAACCCAAAAACCCAAAACCCAACCCCCAAAAAACCCCAACCCTAACCCTAACCCCCAAAACCCAACCCCCAACCCAACCCCAACCCTAACCAAAAACCCTAACCCTAACCCTAAAAACCCCAAAAACCCAACCCTAAAAAACCCCAATAAAAACCCCAACCCTAACCCTAAAACCCCCCCCCCAACCCCCTAACCCTAACCCTAACCCCCCCCAACCCTAACCCTAACCCTAAACCCAACCCCCCAAACCCAACCCTAACCCCCCTAAAAACCCCCAACCCAACCCTAAAAAACCCCAACCCTAACCCTAACCCAACCCAACCCTAACCCAACCTAACCCTAAAACCCTAACCCAAAACCCTTCCCCAACCCAACCCCCCCCTTCCAACCCCATTTTTCCAACTCCATTTCCCCCCCCCCACCTTTTCCCAAACCCCCCCATTTCCCCCTTCCAATTCCAACTCCTTCCACTTTTATATAGGGTTTTTAAAAAAGTGACGGGATTCCCCCTTACTCACCCAAATTTTTGGCAAAAACGCCAACAGGGGGTAAAAAAAAAAAAAAAAAAAAAAAAAAATCATATATACCCAAAAGGCCTAAAACGTCTCCAAAAAACTTTTGGGAAAAATATTTTTTAGGACTCCACTTAAAGAAATTTCCCCCAAAAAAATTTTTCATGGGGGGCAAGGGGGCTACATGAAGTAAGGACACAAATCCAAAAATTTGCACACATTCTAGGGGGCCTGGGACCTGCCACACCAAAGGACATCCCTGTGCCTATCTTCCCCCCAAAAAACCAACTTTAAAATTTTTTTAAAAATTTAATTTTCTAAACGGGGGCCCCCAAACCCGGGGTAGAAAAAAAAATAGAACCAAAATTTTCCCAAAGGTTCAAACCGTCCCCCCGCCCCAGTACCTTTTTGGTTTTAAAAAACTTGTGGGATTTTTTCCCTTTCCCCCACCGGGGCGTTTTCCCAAAAAAACCTTTTTCCATGTTAAAAAAAGTTTCTCGAAAGGCTAAAAAAATTTTGAGCATTATCCTGCCCCAAAGGGGGGGCAACAGGGACGCTTGGAAAATTTTTTTGCCCCTCGCGTTTTGGGGGGGACGGGGCTTCAAACTTTTCAAAAAAACGATTGCAGAAAAACCCCCAATCGCCACCCCGGGGGACAAAATTTTTTTGGGCCCCAAAAAGCCTTTGGCCCAAGGTAAACCCAGATGGGCCCCCGGGATAGGTTTTTCCCTCTGCGTTCAAAATTTAAAGTCCAAAAAAAAACCCCCTTTTTAAAAAATGGGGAGATTTCTCTTAACCTAACCCTAACCCTAACCCTAACCCTAACCCAACCCAAAAACCCCCAACCCAAAACCCCAAACCCCCAACCCTAACCCTAACCCTAACCCTAACCCTAACCCAAAACCCCCAAACCCAAACCCCCCAACCCTAACCCAAACCCAAAAACCCCAAAACCCTAACCCTCTAACCCTAACCCTAACCCTAAAACCCTAACCCAACCCAAACCCCCCAACCCAAACCCCAAAACCCCAAACCCCCAAAACCCCAACCCCAAAAACCCCAACCCTAACCCTAACCCAACCCCAAACCCCAACCCAAAACCCAAAACCCTAATTTTCTAACATTTAAACCTTTCCCGGGAATATGGCCTTTTTTAAAATTTAAAAATAAGATTTCAAATATTTTCCCCAAAGGGTTCCCAAAGGGGTCAAACGACACACCATTGGAAAGGGGGGGGGAAGGGGAACCAAAGGGGAAATTTGGGCCATGATGATAGGGCTTTTCCCACCGGGGTTTTTGGGGAAAAACTTTCCCCGGGGGGCCCCTCAAGGGGGTTTATTTACCCCCATAACCTAACCCAAACCCCAAAAAAAACCCAAACCCCCAACCCTAACCCTAACCCAAAACCCCCAACCCAAACCCCAAAAAACCCACATTCCACCTTCCAAATCCCATTTTTCCCAACCCCACTTTACCTTCCAACCCCCATTTTTTCCCAAAAACCCCCATCTACCTTCCAAATCCATTTTTCCCTTTCCCCATTTTTCCCAAATTTTCCCAACCCTTCCCCCTTTTTTTATAGGGTTTTAAAAAAGGGGGGGGGGTTTCCCCCCTTTTTTCCACCCAAAATTTTTTTTGGGCATGAAGCGCCAACTATGGGGAAAAAAATAAAATAAAAAAAAAATAAATCAAAAAACTCCAAAAAACCTAAAAAAAATCCTAAATACTTTTTGGGGAAAAAATTTTCTTAGGACTCGGCACTTAAAGAAATTTTTCCCAAAATTTTACATGGGGGTCAAAGGCAGCTACATGAAGAAAAAAAGCTACAAATCCAAAACTTCGCACACAGTCTAGGGGGCCTGGGGGAACCGCCACAAAACCCAAAGGGAAACCCCCTTTTTTATCTTCCTCGCCCCCGGGCAAAAACTTTGAAATTTTAAAAAATTTTTAATTTTTTTTAAAACGGCCCCAAATTTTTGGGGGGAAAAAAACAAGAACCAAAATTTTTTAACGGGTTCTGATCCCCCCCACGCCTAGTATCTTGGGGTTTAAAAAAAAATTTTGCGTTGCCTTTTTCCCCCCCCCCGGGCTTATTCCCAAAAAACCTGTTTTTCCATGTTAAAAAAGTTTCTCGGAAAAGGGCTAAAAATTGGTGAGCCCTGTACCTGGGGCCAAAGGGGGGGAACAGCACTGCTTGGGGAAATTGTGTTCCCCTCGCTTGGGGAGTTACGGAGCTTCAAACTTTTTTTAAAAAACCATTCAGTACCCACAATCGCCACCCGGGGGGCGAAACTTTTTTGGCCAATGCGCCGGTCCCAAGGATCCAAAAGGGGGGGGCCCCGGGATGAGGTTGCCCCCCCTCGTTTTAAAAATTACGTCCAAAAAACCCCTTTTTAAAAATGGGCAGATTGCTCTTAAAACCAACCCAACCCCCAACCCTAACCCCAACCCTAACCCTAACCCCAAAAACCCAAAAAACCAACCCCCCCCCTAACCCAACTCCCCCAATTTTCCCCCCTTCCAACTCCAAAATTTTCCCCAAAAACCCCCCTTCCACCCCTTTCCCAAATCCATATTCCATTTCCCCCTTCCAATTCCAACTCCTTCCACCTTTTTAAAAAGGGTTTTTAAAAAAATGACGGGGAGTTCCCCCTTTCTCCCCCCATAAAAAATTTTTTCATGATAGCGCCAACAGTGTGAAAAAAAAAAAAAAAAAAAAAAAAAAAAAAAAAAAATATACTCCCAAAAAAGGGCCCCCAAAAGTGCCCTAATACTTTTTGGAAAAAAATTTTTTTTTTTGGACCGGGGACTTTAAAAAAATTTTTTTCCCCAAAAATTTTTCAGGGGCAATGGGGCCCACCCGAAGAAGTGACAAAAACTCCCCAAAAAAATTTCACACATGTCTAGGGGGCCGGGGCACCTGCCACACCAAAGGACATCCCCGTGCCTATCTTCCTCGCCCAATGGCACAACTTTGAAATTTTAAAATTCAATTTTCTAAATCGGCCATAACATCGGGATAGAAACAACATAGAACCAAAATTTCAACGGATTCTGATCCGTCCCCACGCCTAGTATCTTGGTTAAAAATCTTGTGCAGTTGCCCCTCCCCTACCGGACGTTATTCCCAAAAAACCTGTTTTTTCCATGTTAAAAAAAGTTTCTCGAAATGGCTAAAAATTGGTGAGCATGTAGTCCTGGCCAAGGGCTACAACAGGCACTGCTTGGAATTGTGTTGCCCCTCTGCGTTGGGGAGTTACGGACTTCAAACTTTTCAAATCGCCATGCAGACCCACAATCGCCACCAGGGGGACGAAACTTTTCGGCCAATGCGCCTGGTCCCAAGGTATCCGAGGATGTCTCGGTAATGAGTTGCCCCTCGCGTTCAAAATTTACGATCCAAAAAAACCACTTTTGAAAAGTGGGCAGATTGCCTTAAACCTAACCCTAACCCAAACCCTAACCCTAACCCTAACCCTAACCCTAACCCTACAACCCTAACCCATAACCCTAACCCTAACCCTAACCCTAACCCTAACCCTAACCCTAACCCTAACCCTAACCCTAACCCTAACCCTAACCCTAACCCTAACCCAAACCCAACCCTAACCCTAAACCCTAACCCTAACCCTAACCCTAACCCAACCCAACCCAACCCAAACCCTAACCCTAACCCTAACCCAACCCAAAACCCCAACCCTAACCCTAACCCTAACCCTAACCCTAACCCAAAACCCCCAACCCTAAAACCCAAAATAACCCTAACCCTAACCCTAACCCAAACCCCAAACCCAAACCCCTAAAACCCAACCCTAAACCCCAACCCTAACCCTAACCCTAACCCAACCCAAAACCCTAAAACCCAACCCAAACCCAACCTAACCCTAAACCCAACCCTAACCCTAACCCAAAAACCCTTAAACCCCCCCCTAACCTAAAACCCCTAACCCAAACCCTAACCCTAACCCTAACCCAAAACCCCAACCCTAACCCAACCCTAACCCTAACCAAAACCCTAACCCTAACCCTAACCCTAACCCAAAAACCCCAACCCTAACCCTAAAACCCTAACCCAAACCCCCAACCCCAACCCTAAAACCCAACCCTAACCCCTAACCCCAACCCCAACCCTAAACCCCAACCCTAACCCTAACCCAACCCAAACCCAAACCCTAACCCTAACCCAACCCAACCCTTAACCCTAAACCCTAAAAATTAACCCCAACCCTCCCAACCCAACCCTAGAGGGGGGCCCCTCTGCTTCAAAAATTTACGTCCAAAAAACCACTTTTGAAAGTGGGCAATTGCT
>JAOPFK010000339.1:0-12075 GCA_026122265.1 Ammodytes dubius
AAAAAAATTTTTTAAAAAAAAACCCCCCCCCCCCTTTAAAAAACCCCTTTTTTTTTTCAAAAAAAATTTTTTTTTTTCAAAGTCTTTTTTCCCCCCAAAACCCCAAAAACTTTTGTTAAAAAATTTGCTGGGAAAAAATTTATTTCCTTTAAAAAAAAAATTTTTTTTTAGAAAAATTTTTTTTGTAATTTAAAAATTTTTAATTTTTAAATTTTTTTAAAAGGTTTTCTTTTTCCCCTTTTTTCCCTCCCCCTCTTTTTAAAAAAATTTTTTTTTTATTTTTGATTTATTTTTTTTTTTTTTCTTTCCTTTTTTTTTTTTGGTTCTTTTCCTTTTTTTGGGTTAATTTTTTTTTAAATTTTTTTTTTTTTGGCTTTTTTTTTCTCCCCCCAAATTTTTTTTTCTTTTTAAAATTTTTCTTTTTTTTAAAATTTTTTCCTTTTTTCCTTTTTTTTTTTCTTTATTTTAAAAAAAACTTTTTTTTTAAAACTTTAAATTTTTTTAAAAAAAAGCTTATGTTCAAGAAAAAAAATTCCAAAAATTTAAAAAATTAAATTAAATTAAAAAATTTAACCCTTTTTTTAATTTAAATGGGTTTTTAACCCCAAAAAATTTTTTTTTAAAAAAAAAATTTAAATTTTTCAAAAAATTTAAAAAAAATTTCTATTTTTTAAAAAAAAATTTCCCCGTTTTTATAAGTTTTTTAAAATTTTTTCCGATTTTTTTTTTAAAAATTTATTTTTTTTCCCTTTTTTTTGCAAATTTTAATTTTGGGTTCAACCCCCTTTTTTTTTGTTTTTTAATCCTTTTTAAAAACTTTTTTTTCCCTTTTTTTTTGCTTTTTAAATTTTAAAAAAAAACCCAAAAAAATTTTTCCCTTTTCAACCCATTTAAAAAATAAAATTTTCCTTTTTTCAACAAAATTTTTATAAATTTTTTTTAAAAAAAAAAAAAACTTTTTTTTTAAAAAAAAATTTTCCCTTTAAACCCCCCAAAAAAATTTTTTTTTTTTTGGCTTCCTAAAGGACCCTTTTTTTTTTTCCCCGGGAAAAAAATTTTTAAAAAATTTTTTTAAAAAATTTTCATTTTAAAGGAATTTTTTTTTCTTTTTTTAGTTTTTTTTAAAAAAGGAATTTTAATTTTAAATTTTTGTTTTTTTAAATTTTTCAAGCTTTTTAAGCAAATCCAACTTTTAAAAAGTTTTATTGAAAAGCTTTTAAAATTCTTTTTTAAAAAATGTTTTCCTTTTTAATTTATAAAATTTTCAATTTTCAATTGGTTTAATTTTTTTTAAAAATTTTCAAGACTTTTATGGGAAAAACAAATAATTAAGTAATTTTTTTAAAAAAATTAAGAAATTTTAAAATTTTTAAATTTTTTAAAAATTTATTTTTTTTCCCCTTAAATTTTAAAAATTTTTTTTTTTCAAAATTTTTTTTTGTTCCGGTTTAAATTTTGGTTTTCCCAACCCTTTCCCAAATTTTTAATTTTTTTAAATTTAAAATTTTATTTTCAGGGAAATTTTTTCCCCTTTTTGAAACAATTAATTTAAGGGGTTTTTTTTTGTTCAAATTTAAATTTTTTTTTCAAAAAAAAAATTTTTAAAAAATTTTTTTAAATTTTAAAAATTTTGTAAATTTTAAATTTTTTTCCTCCCTTCAAAATAAAAGTTTTTTAAATTTTTAAAAAAAAATTTTTTTCCTTTTTTTAAAAAAGCTTTTTCTTTTTCCCCTTTACAAATTAGGTTTTTTTAAAATTTTTAAATTTAACTTTTTAATTTTTTCAGATTTAAAATTTTTCCGCTCCAAATTTTAAATTTTTAAAAATTTTTTAAAAAAAAAATTTTTTCCCTTTGTAAAGGTTTTTTTCCAAAAAAAATGTTAAAATTTTTAAAAAAAAAATTTTAAATGGTTTAAAAAATTTTTCCAATTTTAAATTTTTTTTTTTTCCCGAAATAAAGCAATTTTTTTTTTTTTTTTTTTTTTTTTTTTTTTTTTTTTTTTTTTTTTTTTTTTTTTTTTTTTTTTTTTTTTTTTTTTTTTTTTTTTTTTTTTTTTTTTTTTTTTTTTTTTTTTTTTTTTTTTTTTTTTTTTTTTTTTTTTTTTTTTTTTTTTTTTTTTTTTTTTTTTTTTTTTTTTTTTTTTTTTTTTTTTTTTTTTTTTTTTTTTTTTTTTTTTTTTTTTTTTTTTTTTTTTTTTTTTTTTTTTTTTTTTTTTTTTTTTTTTTTTTTTTTTTTTTTTTTTTTTTTTTTTTTTTTTTTTTTTTTTTTTTTTTTTTTTTTTTTTTTTTTTTTTTTTTTTTTTTTTTTTTTTTTTTTTTTTTTTTTTTTTTTTTTTTTTTTTTTTTTTTTTTTTTTTTTTTTTTTTTTTTTTTTTTTTTTTTTTTTTTTTTTTTTTTTTTTTTTTTTTTTTTTTTTTTTTTTTTTTTTTTTTTTTTTTTTTTTTTTTTTTTTTTTTTTTTTTTTTTTTTTTTTTTTTTTTTTTTTTTTTTTTTTTTTTTTTTTTTTTTTTTTTTTTTTTTTTTTTTTTTTTTTTTTTTTTTTTTTTTTTTTTTTTTTTTTTTTTTTTTTTTTTTTTTTTTTTTTTTTTTTTTTTTTTTTTTTTTAAAAAAAAAAAAAAAAAAAAAAAAAAAAAAAAAAAAAAAAAAAAAAAAAAAAAAAAAAAAAAAAAAAAAAAAAAAAAAAAAAAAAAAAAAAAAAAAAAAAAAAAAAAAAAAAAAAAAAAAAAAAAAAAAAAAAAAAAAAAAAAAAAAAAAAAAAAAAAAAAAAAAAAAAAAAAAAAAAAAAAAAAAAAAAAAAAAAAAAAAAAAAAAAAAAAAAAAAAAAAAAAAAAAAAAAAAAAAAAAAAAAAAAAAAAAAAAAAAAAAAAAAAAAAAAAAAAAAAAAAAAAAAAAAAAAAAAAAAAAAAAAAAAAAAAAAAAAAAAAAAAAAAAAAAAAAAAAAAAAAAAAAAAAAAAAAAAAAAAAAAAAAAAAAAAAAAAAAAAAAAGTAGTTATATATAGTATTTGCATTGAAATATTAAGCAATTTTATCATCAGCTTTTAGTGAAATTTATTGCTTCTTTCTTCAGCTCTCACTGAAATAAGGCAATTTTCAAGTTGTTCAAATGTGCTGTAACTTTTGTTCCAAATGGTTTACAAGAGTCTTTATGCTGCCAAACAGAACTCAACATGCCAAAAAAGTTAAAATTTTAGTATTTGCATTGAAATATTAAGCAGAATTTTTCATCAGCTTTCAGTGAAAATTTATTTCTTCTTTCTTCAGCTCTCACTGAAATAAGGGTACTTTTCAAGTTTGTTCAAATGTGCTGTAACTTTTGTTCCAAATGGTTTCAAGAGTCTTTCATGGCTTGCCAAGCAAACTCAACAAGCCAAAAAAGTTATAAATAGTATTTGCATTGAAATATTAAACCCCAAAATTTTTTCATCAGTTTTCAGTGAAGTTTTATTGCTCTTTCTGCAGCTCTCACTGAAAATAAGGCTAATTTCAAGTTTGTTCAAATGGGGCTGTAACTTTTGTTCAAATGGCTTTCAAGAGTCTTTCAATGGCTTGCCAAGCAGAACTCAACATGCAACAAGTTATATATAGTATTTGCATTGAAATATTAAGCAATTTTATCATCAGTTTCAGTGAAATTTTATTTCTTCTTTCTTCAGCTCTCACTGAATAAGGCTAATTTTCAACTTGTTCAAAAAGTGCTGTAACTTTTGTTCCAAATGGTTTCAAGAGTCTTTTATGGCTTGCCAAGCAGAACTCAGCATGCTACAGTAGTTTATATATAGTATTTGCATTGAAATATTAAGCAAATTTTATCATCAGCTTTCAGTGAAATTTATTGCTTCTTTCTTTCAGCTCTCACTGAAATAAGGCTAATTTTCAACTTTGTTCAAATGTGCTGTAACTTTTGTTCCTAAATGGTTTCAAGAGTCTTTCAAAGGCTTGCCAAGCAGAACTCAGCATGCTACATATATAGTAATTTGCAATGAAAATTAAGCAAAATTTTTAAACACAGCTTTCAGTGAAGTTTTATGGGTTCTTTCTGCAGCTCTCACTGAAAAGGCTAATTTTCAACTTTGTCAATTGCTGTAACTTTTTTTCTAAATGCTTTTAAGAGTCTTTCATGGCTTGCCAAGCAGAACTCAGCATGCAACAGGGAGTTAAATAAGTAATATTGCATTAAATATTAACAAATTTAATCATCAGCTTCAGTGAAGTTTATTGCATCTTTCTGCAGCTCATCACTTAAATAAGCTAAATTCAACTTTGTTCAAATGTCTGTAACTTTGTTCTAAATGGCTTTCAAAAATCTTCATGTTGCCAAGCAGAACTCACATGCTAAAATAGTTATATAAGATTTTGCATTGAAATATAAGCAATTTTACATCCTTCAGTGAATTTTATGCTTCTTTCTGCGCTTCACTGAAAAAAGGTAATACAACTTGTTCAAATGCTGTAACTTTTGTTCAAATGGCTTTCAAGAGCTTCAGTTGCCAAGCAACCAGAAAGCTACAGTGTTATAAAGATTTGCATGAAATATTAAGCAATTTATCATCAGCTTCATAAGTTTTTCTCTTTCGCACTTCACGAAATAAGAAAATTTCAACTTTCAATGTGCTGTAACTTTTGTTCTAATGGCTTCAAATCTTTCATGCTTGCCCCAGAACTCAGCATGCTACATAGTTATATATAGTATTTGCATGAAAATTAACAAATTTTATCATCACTTTCAGTAAGTTTTATGTTCTTTTGCAGCTCTCACTGAATAAGGCTATTTCAACTTTCAAATGGCTGTAACTTTTGTTCTAAAGGCTTTCAAGTCTTTCATGGCTCCAAGCAGAACTACATGCTACAGTAGTTAAATAGTATTTGCATTGAATATTAAGAAATTTTATCATCACTTTCAGTGAATTTATTGCTCTTTCTGCAGCTCCAAGAAATAAGCAATTTCACTTGTCAAATGTGCGTAACTTTTGCTAATGCTTCAAGAGTCTTTCATGGCTGCCAACAACTCACATCTACAGAGTAATATATATTGCATGAAATATTACAAATTTTATCATCAGCTTTAGTGAAGTTTATTGTCTTTCTGCAGCTCCCTGAAATAAGGCTAATTTTCACTTGTTCAAATGCGTAACTTGTCTAAATGGCTTTCAAGAGTCTTCATGGCTTGCCAGCAACTCACATGCACAGTAGTTATATAAGTATTTGCATTGAAATATAACAAATTTTACATCAGCTTTCAGGAAGTTTATTCTTCTTTCTGCAGCCCACAAATAAGGCTAATTTCAATTGTCAAATGTGCTTAACTTTTGTTCAAATGCTTTCAGGTCTTCATGCTGCCAGCAAACTCAACACAGTTTAATATAGTATTTGCATTGAAATATTAAGCAAATTTATCATCACTTTCAGTAAGTTTTTTGCTCTTTCTGCCTCTCACGAAATAAGTAATTTCAACTTGTTCAAGTGCGTAACTTTTGTTTAATGGCTTTCAGAGACTTTCATGCTTGCAACAGAACTCAATGCTACAGTAGTTAATATAGTATTGCATGAAATATAAGCAAATTTATCATCAGCTTTAGGAAGTTTTATTCTCTTCTCACTCTCACTGAAAAAGCTAATTTCAACTTGTTCAAATGCTGTAACTTGTCTAATGGCTTTCAAGCTTCATGCTTGCAACAAACCACATGCACAGTTTATTAGTATTTCATTGAAAATTAAGCAAATTTAAACATCGCTTTCAGTAATTTATTGCTCTTCTGCAGCTCTCACGAAAAAGGCAATTTAACTTTGTTCAAAGGCGTAACTTTGTCAAAGCTTTCAAAGTCTTTCTGCTTGCCAACAAACCACAGCTACAGTATTATAAAGATTTCATGAAAATTAAGCAAATTTTATCATACTTTCATGAATTTTTATTGCTTCTTTCTGCAGCTCTCACTGAATAAGCTATTTTCAACTTTTCAAAGTGCTACTTTTGTTCTAAAGGCTTCAAGAGTCTTCAGCTTGCCAACAAACCAGCAGCTACATAGTTAAAATATTTGCTTGAATATTAAGCAATTTTATCATCACTTCAGTTAGTTTTTATGCTTCTTCTGCACCCACTGAATAAGTAATTTCAACTTGTTCAAAGTGCGTAACTTTGTTTTAAAGGCTTTCAAAGTCTTTCATGGCTTGCCAACAGAACCAGAGCTACAGATTAATATAGTATTGCATGAAATATAAGCAAATTTAAACATCACTTCAGTGAAGTTTTTTTTTCTTCTTTCTGCAGTCTCAGAAATAGCTAATTTCACTTGTTCAAAGTCTAACTTTGTCTAAATCTTCAAGAGTCTTCAAGCTTGCCAAGCAGAACTCAGCATGCTACATAGTTAAATAGTATTTCATTGAAAAACAAATTAAACATCAGCTTTCATGAATTTTATGCTCTTTCTGCAGCTCTCACTGAAAAAGGCTAATTTTCAACTTTTTCAAATGTGCTGTACTTTTGTTCAAATGGCTTTCAAGATCTTCATCTTGCCAACAAACTCACATCACAGTAGTTAAATAGATTTGCATTAAAATTAGCAATTTACATCAGCTTTCAGTGAAGTTTATTTCCTTCTGCACTCCACTGAAATAAGGCAATTTCAACTTGTTCAAATGTGCGTACTTTGTTCTAAATGGCTTCAAGAGTCTTCATGCTTGCCAAGCAGACTCACACTACAGTAGTTAATTAGATTTGCATTGAAATAAAGCAAATTTATCATCAGCTTTCAGGAAGTTTTTTTTCTTTTCGCAGCTCCACTGAAAAGGCTAATTTCAACTTTGTTCAAATGTCTGTAACTTGTTTAAATGCTTTCAGAGTCTTTCAGGCTGCCAAACAGAACTCAGCATGCTACAAGTTAATAATATTCAATGAAATATTAAGCAAATTTACATCACTTTCAGTGAGTTTTATTGCTTCTTCTCAGCTCTCACTGAAATAAGGCTAATTTTCAACTTTGTTCAAATGTCTGTAACTTGTTCTAAATGGCTTCAAAGCCTTTCATGCTTGCAACAGAACTCAGCATGCTACAGTAGTTATATATAAATGCATTAAAATTAACAAATTTATCATCACTTCAGTATTTTATTGCTTCTTTCTGCAGCTCTCACGAAAAAGCTAATTTCAACTTGTTTAAATGGCTGTACTTTGTTCAAATGCTTTTAGAGTCTTCATGGGTTGCCAAGCAGAACCAGCATGCACAGTAGTTATATATAGTATTGCATTGAAATATTAACAAATTTATCACAGCTTTCAATAATTTTATGCTACTTCGCCTTCACGAAAATAGGCAACCAAGCAAATGGGTAACTTTTGTTCAAAGGCTTTCAAGATCTTCAGCTTGCCAACAAACTCACATCACAGATTTAAAAATTGCATGAAAATAAGCAAATTTTCATCAGCTTTCATGAATTTTATTGCTCTTTCTGCAGCTCTCACTGAATAAGCTAATTTCAACTTTGTTCAAATGCTACTTTGTTCTAAATGCTTTCAAGACTTCATGGCTTGCCAAGCAAACTCAGCATGCACAGTAGTTAATATATATTTCATTGAAATATTAAGCAAATTTAAACATCACTTTCGTGAATTTTATTGCTCTTTCTGCGCTCCACGAATAAGCTAATTTCAACTTTCAAAGGCTTAACTTTGTTCAAAGGCTTCAAGAGCTTCTGCTGCCAAGCAGAACCAGCATGCACATAGTTATATATAGTATTTGCATTGAAATATTAACAAATTTATCACATCTTCAGTGAAGTTTATTGCTTCTTCTGCAGCTCCACTGAAATAAGCTATTCAACTTGTTTAAATTGTAACTTTGTTCAAATGCTTTCAAAGCTTTCTGGCTTCCCACAGAACTCACATGCTACAGTATTTAATATATTTGCATTGAAATATTAACAAATTTACATCACTTCAGTGATTTTATTCTTCTTTCTGCAGCTCTCACTGAAATAAGCAAATTTCAACTTTGTCAAAGGCGTAACTTGTTCTAATGGCTTTCAAATCTTCATGCTTGCCAAGCAAACTACATGCACAAGGTATAATAGTATTTCATGAAAATAAGCAAATTTATCACAGCTTCAGTGAAGTTTATTGCTTTTCTTTCGCCTCTCACGAAATAAGTAATTTCAACTTGTTCAAATGGCGAACTTTGTTCTAAAGGCTTTCAAGAGTCTTTCATGGCTTCAACAAACTCAGATCAAAAGTTTTAATAGTTTTGCATGAAATATTTGCAAATTTTCATCAGCTTTCAGTGAAGTTTTTCCTTTCTGCAGCTCTCACGAAATAAGCTAATTTCAACTTTGTCAAAATTTCAACTTTGACTAAAGCTTTCAAAGTCTTCATGCTTCCAAGCAACTCAAGCTACAATTATATTAGTATTTGCATTAATATAAGCAAATTTATCATCACTTTCAGTGATTTTTATTCTTCTTCTGCAGCCTCACTGAATAAGGCTATTTCAACTTGTCAATGGCTGTAACTTTGTCAAAATCTTTCAAGAGTCTTTCGCTTCAACAGAACTCGCAGCACAATTATATATAGTATTTGCATTGAAATATTAAACAATTTATCACAGCTTTCATGAAGTTTATTGCTTCTTTCTGCAGCCCACGAAATAAGGCTAATTTCAACTTTGTCAAAGTCGTACTTTGTTCAAAGGCTTCAAGAGCTTCAGCTTTCCAACAGAACCCAGCATGCTACAGATTAATAAAGTATTTGCATTGAATAAAGCAAATTTATCCAGCTTCATAATTTTATGCTTCTTCTGCAGCTCTCACTGAAAAAGGCTAATTTTCAACTTTGTTCAAATGTGCGTAACTTTTGTTCTAAATGGCTTTTAAAGTCTTTCATGGCTTTCCAAGCCCGAACTTTAGCATGCTACAGTAGTTATATATTGTATTTGCATTGAAATATTAAGCAAATTTTAAACATCACTTTTAGTGGGAAATTTTTTGCTTCCCTTTTTGCAGCTCTCCCCTGAAATAAGGCAATTTTCAACTTTGTTCAAATGTGCTGTAACCTTTTTTTTCTAAATGGCTTTTTAAGAAATCTTTCATGGCTTGCCAAGCAGAACTCAACATGCCAAAAAAGTTAAATATATAATTTTTCATTGAAATATTAAAACAAATTTTATCATCACTTTCATGAATTTTATTTTCTTCTTTCTTCACTCTCACTGAAATAAGGGTAATTTTTTAATTTGTTCAAATGTGCTGTAACTTTTTTTCCAAATGGTTTTCAAGAGTCTTTTATGGCTTGCCAAGCAGAACTCAGCATGCTACAGTAGTTATATATAGTATTTGCATTGAAATATTAAGCAAATTTTATCATCAGCTTTCAGTGAAGTTTTATTGCTTCTTTCTGCAGCTCTCACTGAAATAAGGCTAATTTTCAACTTTGTTCAAATGTGCTGTAACTTTTGTTCTAAATGGCTTTCAAGAGTCTTTCATGGCTTGCCAAGCAGAACTCAGCATGCTACAGTAGTTATATATAGTATTTGCATTGAAATATTAAGCAAATTTTATCATCAGCTTTCAGTGAAGTTTTAATTGCTTCTTTCTGCAGCTCTCACTGAAATAAGGCTAATTTTCAACTTTGTTCAAATGTGCTTAATTTTTGTTCTAAAAAGCTTTCAAGAGTCTTTCATGGCCTTTCCAAGCAGAACTCAGCATGCTACAGTAGTTATATATAGTATTTTTTATTTAAATATTAAGCAAATTTTATCATCAGCTTTCAGTGAAGTTTTATTGCTTCTTTCTGCAGCTCTCACTGAAATAAGGCTAATTTCAACTTTGTTCAAATGTGCTGTAACTTTGTTCTAAAATGGCTTTCAAGAGTCTTTCATGGCTTGCCAAGCAGAAAATCAGCATCTACAGTAGTTATATATAGTAATTTTTTCATTGAAATATTAAGCAAATTTTATCATCAGCTTTCAGTGAAGTTTTATTGCTTCTTTCTGCAGCTCTCAAATGAATAAGGCAATTTTCAACTTTGTTCAAATGTTGCTGTAACTTTTGTTCTAAATAGGCTTTCAAGAGTCTTTCATGGCTTGCCAAGCAGAACTCAGCATGCTACAGTAGTTATATATAGTATTTGCATTGAAATATTAAGCAAATTTTATCATCACTTTCAGTGAAGTTTTATTGCTCTTTCTGCAGCTCTCACATGGGAAAAAAGGCTAATTTTCAACTTTGTTCAAATGTGCTGTAACTTTTGTTCTAAATGGCTTTCAAGAGTCTTTCATGGCTTGCCAAGCAGAACTCAGCATGCTACAGTAGTTATTATAGTATTTGCATTGAAATATTAAGCAAATTTTATCATCAGCTTTCAGTGAAGTTTTATTGCTTCTTTCTGCAGCTCTCACTGAAATAAGGCTAATTTTCAACTTTGTTCAAATGTGCTGTAACTTTGTTCTAAATGCTTTCAAGAGTCTTTCATGGCTTGCCAAGCAGAACTCAGCATGCTACAGTAGTTATATATAGTATTTGCATTGAAATATTAAGCAAATTTTATCATCAGCTTTCAGTGAAGTTTAATTGCTTCTTTCTGCAGCTCTCACTGAAATAAGGCTAATTTTCAACTTTGTTCAAATGTGCTGTAAACTTTTGTTCTAAATGGCTTTCAAGAGTCTTTCATGGCTTGCCAAGCAGAACTCAGCATGCTACAGTAGTTATATATAGTATTTGCATTGAAATATTAAGCAAATTTTATCATCAGCTTTCAGTGAAGTTTTATTGCTTCTTTCTGCAGCTCTCACTGAAATAAGGCTAATTTCAACTTTGTTCAAATGTGTCTGTAACTTTTGTTCAAAAAGGCTTTCAAGAGTCTTTCATGGCTTGCCAAGCAGAACTCAGCATGCTACAGTATTATATATAAATATTTGCATTGAAATATTAAGCAAATTTTATCATCACTTTCAGTGAAGTTTTATTGCTTCTTTCTTGCAGCTCTCCACGAAATAAGGCTAATTTTCAACTTTGTTCAAATGTGCTGTAACTTTTGTTCTAAATGGCTTTCAAGAGTCTTTCATGGCTTGCCAAGCAGAACTCACATGCATACAGTAGTTATATATAGTATTTGCATTGAAATATTAAGCAAATTTTATCATCAGCTTTCAGTGAAGTTTTTATTGCTTCTTTCTGCAGCTCTCACTGAAATAAGGCTAATTTTCAACTTTGTTCAAATGTGCTGTAACTTTTGTTCAAATGGGTTTCAAAGTCTTTCATGGCTTTGCCAAGCAGAACTCAGCATGCTACAGTAGTTATATATAGTAATTTGCATTGAAATATTAAGCAAATTTATCATCACTTTCAGTGAAGTTTTTTTTGCTTCTTACTGCAGCTCTCACTGAAATAAGGCTAATTTTCAACTTTGTTCAAATGTGCTGTAACTTTTGTTCAAAAAGGCTTCAAGATCTTTTAAAACTTGCCAAACAAACCCCCAGCATCACATTTGTTTATTAGTATTTGCATTAAAATTAACAAATTTTTTTCATCACTTTTTATGAAGTTTTATTTTTTCTTTCTCACTCTCACTGAAATAAGGGTAATTTTTAAATTTGTTTCAAAAAAGTCTGTAACTTTTGTTTTAAAAGCTTTCAAATCTTTCATGGGGTCCAAAACAGAACTCAGCATGCTAATGTTAAAAAAGAAATTTTCATTTAAAAAATAAACAAATTTTATCATCACTTTCAGGGGGTTTTTTGCCTTTTTTCTGACTCTCACAAAAAGCTAATTTTCAAATTTTTCAAATTCTGTAACTTTTTTTCAAAGGTTTCAAAGCCCCTTCAATTGCTTTCCAAGCAAACTCAGCCCGCTACATAGTTAAAAATATATTTGCAGAAAAAATTTTTAAACAAATTTTATCTCAGCTTTAGTAAGTTTTTTGCTCTTTTGCATCTCACTGAAAAAGCAATTTTCAACTTTGTTCAAATTGCTGTAACTTTTTTCTAAAAGGTTCAAATCTTCATTGCTTTTAAGCAAACCACACACATTGTTTTAAAAGTATTTTCATTAAAAAAATTAAACAAATTTTTTTCCCTTTTAGGGGTTTTATT
>JAOPFK010000340.1:0-30392 GCA_026122265.1 Ammodytes dubius
ACTGTACTGTCTGCTCTGGTTTTCCTCCTACCTTCAATTAATAAAAGTGTTGACTACCACAGCAACACAACCATTGGGAATTCAAACATTGGTGATTGGTCTAGTAAAACTTGTGGAGGAGTAACCAGAACAACCAGCTGAAAAAAAATAAAAGAATCCTATCCTGAGGCTTATCCGTCATAAAATCTACACTTATATGCATTAGAATTACTGTAGATACGATGGAATAGACGTGTTTCACTCGTGCTCCTCTCCGATGTAGTGTAGTATATTACATAAAAAAGTCAATTTATTGCACAATTCCCAATTTGAGTGCTGCTCTGTAGGTTACAACCGGCAACGAAACAAAATGCCCCGTGGAAAAAGCCGAAAATCACCTCCCCCGGCTGAGGAGGAGGCTAATGGCGAGGCATCAGAGCTAACAATGGCGGATGATGCCCTAGCATGGCCGTCATTCTCAAAGCTATAGGCGACTTGAGTAAGAAGATGGACGACAGATTTCAAGCCCTGGAGGCGTCTCTTCAAATCACGCAGGCTACTCTGTCTGAACACGGTCAGCGGATGGCTATGGCAGAAGAAGCTAGCAGTGACCACGACACCCGGTTAACCCTCCTAGAACAACAGGGGCTAAGGCTAGAGAATGCTAACAAGCTTCTCCAGGACAAAGTGATCGACCTTGAGGCGCGCTCTAGACGCCAAAACATAAAAGTGGTCGGGCTACCAGAAAAAGCTGAAGGTGGTCGCCCCACGGAATTTTTCGCCAGCTTTATTAAGGATCTACTAGGAACGGAAAACTAACTTATAATTGTTAGTAGTAATAGAGGTGGACCGAGCTCACAGGCTTGGATCACATCCTGCTAACGACCCAGCACGTCCCAGAGTCATGATAGCTAAGATCCACAGCTACCAGCTGAAAGAACAGATAATGCGGCTATCACAACAAAAATAGCCGCTGAGCTACAATGGGAAAAGGATCCATATCTTCCCAGACCTCCCAGCGGAGATAATGAGGCATCGCCGGCTCTTCGAGGATGCGAGGAGAAGGCTGATGCTTCCTGATCATTTGAATCTCGCACGCCCGGCACGAGCTAGAAAAACAGCTTCACGACAGCTGGCGTCGTAAAAATACTACCGCTTTTGTCCAAAGGGGTCGCCAACGGTGCCATGTTACTCGTAGTCAGTGTTGGGAATAACGCTGTTTAAAATAACGGCGTTTGGTAACGCCGTTCTTTTTTCAGTAACGGGGTAATCTAACTAATTACTTTTTCCGTCGTTACAACGCCGTTATCGTTACTGAACGTTAAATGCGGTGCGTTACTGTGAATTGATTGCATAAACTGTGTAATCCGAACGCACCCCTGGCTCCATACTACACAAACTGCTAGTGAAGAGACCGGTGTGTTTTAAGTTGTGTTTTATTCAGTGTGGATGACATTATAACTGTCAGTTAGCGCCGTCACGTTAGTGAAGTTTCTTTTTCTTTCTCTCTCTGTTGTGTGAGCGTGCACGTTGCCGCAGTAACCACCTATCAATCCACGGTTGAAACGTGCTCTCCCTGAGTTTGTTTGCATCGCCCTTGTGAGTAAGTGCATGGAGTTTCCCTATCTCTATAAATTATAATTTATGCACGTTATTAAACGGCCGTGATTCGCCGGTTGCAACAGCTGTTTAGCGTGTCATCACGAGCCGAATATTGCTATTGTTCTTTACCTGGGATCTGTATGCTGCTGTGCATGTTAAAGAAGGAAATAAAAATAGGATAAATCCTTACTCCTCCTCTCATCGTCTCATGCTTCATAGTCTGACGTTTTTGGCCTTAAGTGGTGTTTTAGCCGACACCCCTGAAGTGAATCCAGTCATATAGCAGATCAGCACGGTACATTCAGCAGTTTCCTCTACTACTTTTGTTGAGAACAAAATACTTGAAGTGCAGGATAAACCTCTTGCTGTCTGTTGATGTGCAATAAATATTGAAGGTTATGTAGCCTACCTGTCTGTTCTACTCATTTCAACTGACTTGTGAAAACTGCTCAGAAAAATCCAAATTGACAACTTTTTTTTTTTTTACAGTAGGCTAATGCAAATAGCCTATTATTCTATTACTTCTATTAAATTCAGTTACTAACTCAGTTACTTTTTGGAACAAGTAGTGAGTAACTATAACTAATTACTTTTTCAAAGTAACGTTCCCAACACTGCTCGTAGTGGCTTTAATTTACCTTTGCCAGCCAAGCTAACCATCACAATTCAGTGCAGTCTGCAAACAGCAGATAGCAACTCATTCAACTTAGGTTAGGTTGGTCAAAGATGTACAGTAGATATCGTAACTAGTACAACATAACAGTTTTGATAAAGGATTTGTTTTTGTAGAACACATCAAACTGGTTTGGATTAACTATGTTAGAAAAATGAAAACGTCTATTTACAGCTGATATAAATTATTAGCATTGTCATGAATCTCTGATGCACCTTTTGGAAAGTCCTTTGCACTACTGTTTCATCAGCTATCAGTCCTTCACCTATGAAGGATTCCACTTCTGTGCTGCTTTTTGCAAACATGGATCAAAGAGGCTCATAATAAGAGTTATTTAGACACAGTATATTTTCACCAAAAGTTTCCTCTGCATGCTTTCATATTTATTTTATTCATATAATCAGTACAAAGGCTGTGTTATTATGAACGTCCTAATTGTAAGACTTGCACATACAAATAAAATAATTGCCTAAAAACTGTCTCGGAAAAAGTCTCTTCAAAAAAATATATTGTAGGGGAGAGTAGCCTAAGTTGTGCATTTTGGAAGTTGCAAAACCCCTTGTTTCTAGAAAACCGTGGAAGAAATTGGAAATGTGACCACATATTTAAGAAGAGCCATCCATTTGACTCATCCTGTAAAGAAGGGAGACACAAGGAATAAGATATAAGCACATTTAAGCTAAAAAAAACTGTGTTTTGCCTTTCAAAGTAAAATTTCCATGATCAAGGTTTTTTGATTATTGTGTCTGAACAATTATAGACACGTTTGAAAACATTTGACACATGTTTTAGTGCTTTGGTATGCTACACTTTGAGTCTATATAGTTAGCACGATGTCAGCCCTAAATTGCTGCATCATGCCTATTATCCAAAATTCTGGGGATGGGGTGATTTGTGCCAAAGCGCCTAGGTGAGTTATAAGTAAGTAAGTAAGTAAAATGTATTTATATGACAGTTTGCACTGTCCAAAGTGCTGTACATAGTGCATTCAGTAGGTAAACAATGAAGGTAAAATAACAATAACCAAAATAAAAGACGTACAGCCCATACATCCACATAAACACAGATAGTAGTCAGTCCCTCCCTCCCAGCCTCCCTCCCCTTGTCCCTTAGCTTTTGTCCCTTCCCTCTCCCTCCTCTCTTCTTTTACCGTGTTTGAATGGAGAAGCCGGAACCTGCACGCCCGTCGCTGGGTGCAGGGCCCATTGCTGGGGTTTCTGTTGCCAAGATGGCAGGGGTTGAGGAAGATGAGGAGGTGACAGCCGTCAGCTCCAAACTGTTTCGGTGTGCATGCGTGAGACGCTGGGTGCCACTGGCCTACAGAGAAGAACTCTACCAAGTCTTACGACTCACAGGCCCATTGGTGAGTAGGGGAAAGTTGAAGTGTTGATGGGACGGATTGGTATGTTGTTCATAAAGTGCAAAAAACGTTATAGATTTAACAACTGTATTCCTTTATTGCAGAGTTACTGTTGAATGTGTGTTGTTTACAGGGTAATTTGAAGTTACATGAAATATAAATATACATTATGCAAAATGTGAAATAAAATGCTGCCTATGCTGTAGGTTAGTGCAAACCTGATTTCACAACACTGCTCTCAAACTTTTCTGATAGCACATGACATGAGTGCAAATAAACTGTCTGAACCTAGTTAACAACAATCATTTGCTGCATCAGTTTAACCTGATCAATGATGGGCTGTTTAGTCTTAATCTTTCTGTTTGTTTCTACAGCTGTTGTCTCGGATTCTGAACTTCCTCATGCCCTTTGAGAACACCATATTCTGTGGTCATATTGGTAATGCAGAACTGGCTGGATACGCGCTGGCCTCAGCGGTAGTTACAACTACTACTCTGTCTACTTACTGTATTACTTTTAATGCTGTTACTATGTCATTTCTGTGTATTCCTGTGTGTGTGTTTGTGTGTGTCTGTGTGTATGTTTGGTGTGTGTGTGTGTGAGTAGACACTAAAATGTATGTAATGTGGTAGTACACCTTCATGTGTGTGTAACTTTTTACCACAGTGCAGATCTGGTGAGTAATGTTCCTTTTATGTACCTTTGAACACCCAAAGGATTAAGCAATTTTCAAAAGTTTGCAGAGAGACAAACAAATTCACATCAGCATCTGCCATGTCACATGGGGTACAGAACACTGCTAAAACAACCAAAAGCTGTTGTGCACCTGCACAAACAGAAAAGAGTAGGCAGAAGTGTAGACACTAAAGACAAGCAAAGCGATGAATTTATTGTTTCTCAGGGGCACTGTAATAGACATAAAACATTTAATTACATTTAAAATACATTTATAACCTGCCAACAAAGAACCAACATAGTTGTGTGTACCTCCCCAGTTTCAATAAACAAACATAAGGATGGATGGATTATAGATTTAAGATAAACTCACAAAAGATATTACCTTTCAATAAGAGATTACGTAATCTTTAGTTGACACAAAAGCTGCGTTAGTGGTTAGTATGAGTTGACTGAAAAAATATCTAAATTAAAAATTTGTTATGACTGTACTTTACAGTCAAAGATGGTTCTGAATAGTCAAGGTTTGATAAAAGAAAGGATGATATAGTCCGTGTAAAGCTACATTCAATGTTCTCAGTCACCTATTGATACCGGCAATATAGATGGTGAGTCTCTAAAAGCCACAGCAAATGGCTTGAATACTAACACAAATAGCAATGGGGAACCATATGCATATTAATTGCGTGGGAAAGGTGTGGCAAAACTAAGTGTCAAGAAATAAGATTAATTTACAAATTTATCAGAGTAATACAAAAAAAGAAGTGAAATACTTTAAAAAAGTAACACTGTATAACATCCAGCACTTGTTCTCTGCTTTTTTGTCTAAACTCCTTCTCTCAGACCATTAACATGACAACAACTGCAACAGGCTATGGCCTTTCTCTTGCGTGTGACACACTCATTTCCCAGGTGAGCAGATCACTTTATCTGTGCCTCAGTGCCACTGTCTGTTATCTTTATTTATTTATATAGGTAAATCCCATTGAGACCCAAGACTCTTTTACAAGGGAGACCTGTTTTCCTTTCCCACGTTACCATTCACACACTGATAGCAGGCTAACTATCAACATTCACACGAGGCAAGGTGGGTGAAGTGTCTTGCCCAAGGACACAACAACTATGACACAGGTGGCAGGGCGGGGATCGAACCTCCAACCCTTTGATCATCGGCCGACCCGCTCTACCAACTGAGCCACAGTCGCCCCAGAAATGTTTACATTTTGTAACCTATGTAATTGGAATTAGTCCTTTATTTGTCTAAATTGTGTTTTGCAGACATTCGGCAGTAAGAACCTAAAACGTGTGGGAATAATTCTCCAAAGGAGTTCTTTGATCCTCTTACTGTTCTGTCTGCCCTGTTGGGCTCTTCTCATCAACACTCACAACATACTGCTTCTCTTGCACCAAGAGGAAGAGGTGGCGAGGTAAATTCACAGTTTATCAAACAGTGTATTCTTCAAAAGGACCGATACTCTATGAGTTACTTTGTTTAAAAAAACACGATATCTTTATTTTTAGCCATGGTTGTTATTGTAATATTAATACCTATTGTTTTTTTCCAGGATGGTATGTAGCTTTGTACATGTTGTATCAATCTAGAAAAGAGAAGTATTATAGTTTGATTATTTTATTATGAGGCACTCAAGCAGCAAAGTAGAAATTTCATGTGAACAGAACCATAGTTGCACATATTGAATTGCAAATAGAGGGGCATATCAGAGCAGAAAGCAAATTATTTTCAATGTGTTTGCTTTTCTAAAGTAATGGCATACTCTGTTTTCCTCCCCTTCAGAATTGCCAACCTCTACATGATGGCATTTCTACCAGCTATTCCAGTGAGTGCAATGAACACAAACACTCCCCAGAGTCTGAGAAAAAAAATATAATGTGGTCTCCTGAGGGGACTTACAATTGTACTGCCTTATGCAATACAGGTTGTTTTATGCAGAATTATGTACTTACCTGAGCTACAGAATTTGCACATTGAGACAAAATAGGAAGCACAGTGGCAAATGATGTAAGGAGATGCGTTTGTCTGACATTCCAACTTGTGGTCCATTTGGGTTTTTTAGCTAATCAAAAGACTGGAGATGTGTTACGGTGTTGGTTAGTTATATACTTTAAGATAATACTTAGATACCCTCTGGCCTAGCCTTCAAGCCACGCAGCGTCAACCTGCTGTAGTTATGCACACTACACCTTAATTACTGAGAATTGCTGCAGCAACTCAAATTCAATGATCACCTTTTTTATGATGCTTTAAGGATGGTCAAAATGAAATATATTTACGCCTACAAAATGAACGCAGAAATACAAAATGAATAGCAGACAAACGGTTAAAATGTGTTGATAATAGGGCTGTCAAGCGATTAAAAAAATTAATCTAATTAATTACAGGCTCTGTGATTAATTAATCTAAATTAATCGCATACTTATATGACACTTGTATGGCTGTTTATAAACAACTGTATAGGCTACTCTCTCTCTCTCTCTCCCCCGTCTCTCGTAACTTCTGCTTCTTGCTAAATGACACTGTCTATCTTCCACACAGACAGCGCTCCACTGCCACAGGTGCGGTGCGCATAGCCTATGCCGACTCATTCACCGTCCTACACATAGCCAAAAATATTGAGAGACACACACACCCCACACACAACACACAAACACACACACCACACACACACACACACACACACACACACACACACACACACACACACACACACACACACACACACACACACACACACACACACACACACACACACACACACACACACACACACACACACACCACACACACACACACACACACCACACACACATACACAAAGGAGGAAAAAAGACAGGCATATGCCAGCTAGGAAGAGTGAGAGGGGGCGGGTGTCCGTTTGTGGGAGATGATCGCAGCTAGCAAACAGAGACACGGAGGAAGATTGAGGGATACTGTTTTGAACCTACATTGTTAATTAGGCACCCACTAAATCAATAATGCACAGACACTGCGGAGAATAACGAAAGACGTATTCCTACCTTCATGCTTATTTGCCCGGAGCAGCCCATAACACATCCATAAAGCCCTCGGCCTCTTTCCCCTGCTTCTTTCTTTACTCTTTAATCCCGTGCGGGCCGTGTCAGCAAGATACAGGTGCAGCTCCGCTATCATCTCACCTCTTTTGCACCGGGTCAAAGGGCAATATAGAAGTGCGATGAATCTGCGTTAATTTTTTTAATCGCGTTAATTTTTCTGTGATTAATTAATCGAAATTAACGCGTTAATTTGACAACCCTAGTTGATAAATTGACTTGAATTCATTTTTTCAACAGCGTAAGCCATGTCATTGTCTGTGTAAAACATGTGCATTCCATCCTATTCTCTCCATGACCTTTCTTGTGCATAGGATGAAAGTAATGCATGAGTAGCTGCATCTTTGTGATAATGGGCAAAAACAAAACAAAAACCCAGTAGTATGTGTTTCCAGAAAAAATGGACGTGCCAAGAAAACAATGAATGCCTACAGTCTGAAAATCTTCTTCAGATATTATCAAAATTAAGCATATGATTGAAAACCAAGGCACAAAAGCCAACTCTGTCCATTACGTTGTGCTTACTCTATTACCCCCCTAATTGTGTTAATACGGTTAGAGTGTTTATGATTCATTAATTTACGTATTAGCCATTCATATTTTTCATTAAATTATTAGTAGTACACATCACACACAACATATCAGCAGTAGCATATGGGCAACATATACAGTTGTATTGAGTGCTTATCACAGCTTAATTACATCAGTTGTGTTTTATCTTAGCTGGTGTCTGAGAGTGCTACCAGTTTTATTCTCTCAATAACCCACTTTGTGTCTCCCTTCAGGCCATGTTCCTGCACCAGCTGCAAGTTGCCTACCTACAAAACCAAGTAAGTTTATAAGAAGTGTGATTCTCCTGCACTGAATTTCAGTGGACTGCATAGTGTTTGTTTTACCTAAACAACTTCAGGAAATGGTGGCACTCCAGTGGTAAAACTTAAGATGAAACTCCTGTACATTGTCTTGTTTTCTTGTTTATAATTGAATTGCACATGCTACTTTTCTATGTGCTGGGCAATTGATTACTAATATATCTGATGCCGACTTGTGAGGTAGAGGCGTTTAAATGTTTAACCAATAGGCATGTGCATCCCTATTTAGAACCTGCATAAATAATATTCTTGCAGTTTGAAAACTAGCTCTACGCATTGGATATAGCTGGCTGTACATTCCATGTCTTTTTTTGTTTGCCAGGGGATCATTCTGCCTCAGATGTACACAGCAGCAGCAGCAAACATTTCAAACTTGGGGCTCAACTATGTCCTAATCATCAGCCTCGAGCTAGGTGTCCTGTAAGTGTTTCATGCTGCGTCTTCGTTCCTTTTCATTTTTAAATATACTTCGCTTCATATGGTATCAGGCTTCCATCATTCAAACATATCGTTGAGCCGCTGGAATTTAAAGCAGAGAAACCATCTCTTGCGCTCTCCTGATCACTTTACTGTTGTCCAAATAGGAGAGTGCTGTGGGCTGATGCATAGCCAGGAGTTTGGAAGGAAGAGGACAGGAGGTCAGAAAACTCATTGCACATCCTAATCTACTTAAGAAGAATGACATGTTTTCTGCTTAAAACAGAGTCAGCAGTACACTGATGTTTATTATTTTTGTACTTTATTCTGAGAGAGAGGCAGTGTAGGGCAGAGAAGGAAGAGGGAATCATTTGATCCTGGTCCAGCTGGACAAACATTTGATTCAACAGGCGTTTGACTTCACCAATCAGTTCTCTGTGGTCAGGTCAGGTCAGGTCTATTCCTCCACTCCCATATGAAGTATGGACTCCTGCAAATTTTCAAGGCTTATTCTCAGAACCCTTAGACATCAAGTGTGCTCAACACACAACATAACTGCCTTGATGCAGACCTCCCTTGAGCCCTCAGTGTGCAGTCCTTCCCCTTCTTTGCCTAGAGAGAGGGATTGAGTCACAGCTAAAGTAGACCACCATTGAGGTGTCCACTCCAATATAAAAAAAATATGTTTTATCATGTGTGTTTGCAGTGGATCAGCGATTGCTAACAGCCTCTCTCAGATCACCATCTGCTTGCTATTGTTTGGCTATATCAGATGGAAGAAACTCCATACGCAGACATGGCAGGCGAGTGACACACACACACACACACACACACACACACACACACACACACACACACACACACACACACACACACACACACACACACACACACACACACACACACACACACGCACAGACACACACGCACAGACACACTTGGATATCTTACTAAATGATACTAAATGACATACGGGTCAATGACGTGACGCCCATTTTTTTGTGTCCGTAAGGTTAAATTAAATTTGAAAATGTGGATACAAAAAAAAAGCTTACACATTACTTTAACACATTCATTTCTAGAGACCCTATTCAAAAGTTTTTGGTTTTATTCAATTTTGAGAGAATATTTGGAGATAAAAGGCAAAAATGTCTAAGTGGTGTAACCGTCAAAACTTCGTACCACAAAATGTAACTTGCTTAAATACAGTGAATTTCTCAATATAACATCCTATAAACTATATTGGCATTATCCTAAAATGGAGGTCATTATGAGTATATAAATTATATTTAAATATAACTTTCATATTTGTTCTAATGATTTGGGGAATCTCATCAGACGAGCCAACGTCCTGAATTGTCAAGTGGTGTAACCATCATTCAAGGTGCCATTTTGTTAAAATCTTTAAGAACAGTAAAGGACCCCTGATGAACATGACTGCTGCATTCCAAAGTTAAGAGCTCTCCAAGAAATATAAGATATTTGCACTTTTAGGGCATGTCAAGTATCATTTGGGTTACATGTCAAATGGTGTAACCCAAATAAAACGTTGAAAAAATATTTTATTCATAAATAGTATTATTTGTTTTAAGAATTATATTTGATTTATTCAGACCAATACCATGTCCTCAGATATGAGTCCATGATAATGCCTGTCAAAATAGATTTTTAGTCGAAATGTCAAATGGTGTAACCGGTTACACCATTTGACTAATTTGACAAACATCTCGGTTTTTGTCTAATTATTTCAAAAATCACTAGTTTATGATACTGGTTTAAAATGAAATATGAGCTCAATTACTTTTTTAAACCAGTTTTAGGTTATTATTGTTTGTATCTTCTAAAACAGTTGATATTTCCACAACTTTATCACCAAAGCTAGGTACGGCTAGGATAAAATCATTAAGTGGCATGATTTTGTGATTTTTTTTAATTCATGCTTAGCTTCAATGCATATTTGTATATCATTCCTTTTCATTTTAATGTCACATAATTTCATAATACATGAATAAATTATATAAATGAAGAATGTGAACAGTGACACCTAATGTGGAAGGATGAACAGCAGCTTTAAATACCTAGAACTCCAACAATTTGTGAATAGTATAGAGATGCCAGTATAGAGATATAGATGCCACATTCAAAAGAGGAAACAAGCCAATTACCTTGCAAAAAGAGGACAGGAAAGGTAGTTTTCATGAACAGAAACAAGCGTGCACTCACACTCACATGTGCTGCAAGCTTTTTTCTTAAATGTATATTGTCAGATCACAAGGCATAACGTCAACCAAATAATACCTTGCTTTCAGATAGATATAACTAAATATGAATTCACTGTTTAAAAGGGAATGCAGGAGCAGGACCCTTAACATACATGAATCTCCTTGTCTCTTCTACCCATCCACCTAGCTCTTTCTCACAAACAAACATAGGTACTTAAACGCACAAACACACAATTTGTTAAGACTTGTTGTTGTTGATTGAATTTTTTCCATAAATACAATCAAATAAGTTCCACCCTAGAACATTTGTCATTCATGGAGATCTTTATTTAAGAGTGTTTTCTTTAGGTTTAAGAGCACATAATTACAAAATCTGAATGTGAAAACAATAAGTCATGCTCTTGAACCAGAAGACCACACTCGTGAATAAAGATAAAATAATTACTCCATAGTCACCTTAATGGTATTTGTTGACTAATGTTTTAAGTACATGAAAACAAAATCCAATGGCAAGTCCAAACACAGTAACTATCTTGACTGTACTGCCTGATTTCAGTGTTGTTTTTTCAACTTTTTGGCTGTAGAAGCAACACCGTCAAGTGGTGTAACTGGTTTGTGTCAAATGGTGTAACCAGTATTTTTCCTAAAAAAATCAAAATGTACATGTAAATTAATGTAGGCCAGAATTGATTACTCTTCTTAAATGTATTAAATAATTTTTAACACTTTTAACACGATTGGTCAACAATTATTTAGAAAACAAGATGTTTCCAGCTAACGTCCCACTCAAAATTGCAAAAACGCATAAAATTTAGATTTAGGGGTTATCCAAATAAAATCTTTTTTCATGTGATATTTTGAAATGGAAGTTATTATTCTTATGAGTTACACTCATATTACACTATGTTGGACAAAATAATTAATATTTCTTATTCTTTTGTGGTTACACCATTTGACATTGTCAGGTCCATTTGGGCCTACTTTTAGTAAAAAATTGTGTAAATCCCATTTCCAATGAAATAAAACTAACAGAAACACGAAATTTATATTTTAACTTGATTCAAGGATGCTTTTAAAATATATTTTTGAAAGATTTTCAAAATAACCATCATGACAACCTTATTCGTCATTGACCCACACACATCTGGGCCAAATTGCATATTATGTGTGTAAGCAGTTTAAAAATCTGTTTTCAAAAATCAAAAAAAAGGCCATGCGGAGTATAACGCTACCCTAACATTTCTGTGTGAAACCTTTTCCAGGCTGGTCCACTGACTGTCTGCAAGAGTGGGGCTCCTATATGAAGCTAGCAGTTCCCAGTGCTTTCATGATCTGCTTTGAGTGGTGGATCTGGGAGATTGGAGGTTTCCTTGCTGGTTAGTGTTGTTTTCCGCACAAAAAGGGTTGCTTTTTCGTAATTTCTTTAAACTTCACATATTATGCTCATTTTCAGGTTCAGAATTGTCATTTGGGGTTTTTCTAGAAACACGTTCATCTGTGTCTCTCCAAAAATAAGTAGCATACATAGGGGAGAACGGGGTAATGTGAAACACTTTTTACATGTGCTCCCCTCTAAGCGAGCTAAATATTTCCCATTAATTCAGGATGTTTCATAGCAATACACATTATCAGAATTTATTCAGGACGAAGGGCAGTGAAAATATGACTGTTTAAAACAAAACTGAGACAGACCAGAGAAATCAAGGGGGGTTAACTGATCCACTTACTTTTTTCCACTCTGAAACTACCATAACAACACATGTTGTGAGAGTTTGAATCCTGACAGCTAGCTTGAAAACCAAATATTCCAAAACTAATGTCGGACTAGTAACAGAATCATGGGGTTTAGTCAATTAAGCAAAACATTTTTCTAAACACTTGAAAGCAACTCTGATCAAATACAAGATATAACTAGAACTGCAAGCAGTTTTGACCGGGGGCCAAGCCTCCGACGCAACTCGTCGTCAACCGCTGCGCCGGCCGCTCACTTCACAGAATCTGTGGATGTAAAGTTTTTGACCGTGGGATGTTCGGTGTGGGAGTTGTATAGGTATCGCTGTTTACAAGCTGATATACATTTAGTGTGCTTTTGGCGCCCCCTTATGGATGAATTTCGCGAAACTGCCACGGTGGAACGATGCAGCTCAATTCACAGAACAAGTGGATGTCAAGTTTTTTAATGTGCGATGTTTGGTTGGCGAGTTATGAGCAAAAGCAGATTGTCAGCCTTGACAAAATGGCGGCCGGAGCTAACTACACAATGTAATGTCAATGGACATGCTAGCTGAGATTAGCATTCCCGCCTTTTTTCTTTGATGGAAAAAAAAATCTAATTTTATTAAAAAGTCCCTTCCACATGAATATTTCTTGCCCATATTTTTTATATAGACTCGTGTATGCCCCTTGATGGTTTCCCGTGAGTTTTAAGAAAATTCCTCTGGTCAATTAGGAGATATAAAATTTCCTAATTTATGGCGCCCCCTTATGGCGAAATTTTCCGAATTTTTTATTGAACGCAATTAAGGGTAGCCCCAACATATGTCTAACATGTGGACTTGATCCGACTTATGATTTTGGATTTATGAATTTCTACGTAAAACGTAGCTAATCAACAAATATTTAAAACGCTACCGTTTCGTTATGGAAGGTCGTATCAAAATTCTTTCGAAAAATTTGTTTCCGTATGGGTCGGTAGATGTTCTGTGCAAACTTTGGTGTCATTCATAGAGAAGGAAAATACTCTATGAGACTGAATCAAAACAATGTCCAGGAAGTCCGGGGTAAAAAAATCTTCTGCTTCTGACAATTTTGGACTGGCTTTAACTGCAGTCCTACTGAAAGAGAGGTGTTGTTTTGTGGTAAAACAAATCAAAAAAAGGGTCCAATAAAGAACCGACAATGGGACGATCCACAGTCAAAGGAACATTAGTGTTCTCAGAACACTCTGACACAACACCGTTTATAACAGGTAACGAGGACAATGCAACACATTGCATAAAAATGAGGGCTCTTTGCCAATGACAATGTTTATGAAAGCATTAATTATATGATGCCATAGGCTGGCAAGTTCTACTGTCAAAGATATTCGCTTACAGAAAGGACTCTGTGTAATTATCCAAGAAGTACATTTGAGAGAGATTGTCAATAGTGCTAATGACGCCCTGTTCCATCTCTCACTGGCAGAATAGACTCGCTCACCCAATCGCCTTTTTACATATTGCTGGAAAGCCACTTTATTTTTACTACAAGGACGGAACAGTCAAACATAGTTTTCTGTGTCGAAGAGGACTGCATCAACTGTGGGTGGACAGAAGTTTCACTAGCCTCAGTTGATTAATCTATAAGAAAAACAACATATTCCCTGAAAGAAAATAATAATAATGCAAAAAATACCTTCTAGAACAAAAAGGAAAACAAGGAAAAGTCAATTTTTACCCCAGACACAATGAAATGCAGCCTAAGAAAATTGCGAAGAGCATATTTTTGAGGAATTTTTGACGTGTGCCGAATAGTGCGGTTAGTTTGTTGGGAGCTTGAAAAGGTTTCCACTGGAATCATAAAGTAAACAACTGTGTTTACTGAGCCGATCCTGTTCCTAACAGGACATTCTTATCACCACCACGGGGCCTGTATCTGCGAAGAGGACACACACACACACACACACACAACCGTTTCACAGCTATCAGTCACTAGACCCTCAATAGAGACACACTTAATGCTACTATCCAAACAGTAGGGCGTGTTCTCTGAAATCCACAGTGCAAATCTTTACACAAGAATATAAATATAGACAAGTGTGAACACAATTCAAATATGTGAAGCCTCAAAACAGAGTAAATATGTCCATGCTAATGAGACAACATATATTCCAATGATTGACACTGTGCTATTGTGCACAACATCTCCAAGTCAAGTTTGTATAGTGTAGTTAGCTCCGGCCGCCATTTTGTCAAGGCTGACAATCTGCTTTTGCTCATAACTCGCCAACCAAACATCGCACATTAAAAAACTTGACATCCACTTGTTCTGTGAATTGAGCTGCATTGTTCCACCGTGGCAGTTTTGCGAACTTCATCCATAAACAGCGATACCTATACAACTCCCACACCGAACATCCCACGGTCAAAAACTTTACACCCACAGATTCCGTGAAGTGAGCGGCCGGCGCAGCGGTTGACGACGAGTTGCGTCGGAGGCTTGGCCCCCTAATAACTGCTTGCAGTTCTAGTCATGCAATTGGCATGTCTGCACCCTTTACGGTTTGGGCTGGGGACACAGTTCTAGCGGGGACAAATAATAATAATAATAATCGCCACTAAAACAATAGGGTTCCCTGCCCCGCAGGGCTTGGGAACCGCGTTGCTCTGCAAAACGCGGTCCCAGCTCCTGCTCGGGCTTGGCCCCCTAATAATCGCCACTAAAACAATAGGGTTCCCTGCCCAGCAGGGCTTGGGAACCGCGTTGGTCCCAGCTCCTGCTCGGGCTTGGCCCCCTAATAATAATAATAATCGCCACTAAAACAATAGGGTTCCCTGCCCAGCAGGGCTTGGGAACCGCGTTGCTCTGCAAAACGCGGTCCCAGCTCCTGCTCGGGCTTGGCCCCCTAATAATCCTTACTAAAACAATAGGGTTCCCTGCCCAGCAGGGCTTGGGAACCGCGTTGCTCTGCATAACGCGGTCCCAGCTCCTGCTCGGGGTTGGCCCCCTAATAATCGCCACTAAAACAATAGGGTTCCCTGCCCAGCAGGGCTTGGGAACCGCGTTGCTCTGCAAAACGCGGTCCCAGCTCCTGCTCGGGCTTGGCCCCCTAATTAGAACACAGTCTGGGGGTCAGAGCACAGGACCCTTAGAGCCAGCTGGTGTCTGGGGGTCAGAGCAAAGGACAATCAGAACCAGATAGAAACAGCCTGGGACTCAGAACACAGGACTAGACCCAGCTGTCATTTTCTATCTTTTGAGTCTTTGATTAATATTTTTCTGCATTTGTTTTATTGGGATCATTCATTGAATAAAGACATATTACTTAGAGTGTATTGATGTTGAATGTCACTCTCCTGTCCCCCACATACATACGTGCCAAACCATGTCCTTGCTGACTCCCCATCAACCATTCAACCCCCACCTCCGGCCCGCATTGTCTTTTGTCTTACTCAAATTAGTCTCCTTGCTACCTCAAATATAATGGATTCATTAAAAGAGGGCACAGACACTGTCTCACTTTACCCCACAGCATTTGTCTCACTTTACCCCACTGCCACAATTTGAGAAAAAACTACCTCTCTCAGCAATTCAGGCTAATCTTCAGTTATCATCATCACATGGTTTCATATGCATGTTGGTAGTTCATCAACATGTATGATAGAAGTGTTTCTACCTGAATCCATTTGCTTTGACACAACACTTGATTAAGTTGACAGCAAGACAATTTACTTTTACATGCAAAAAATACATTTTTGTGGAAAAAACATGCTTACAACATCACCATGAGGTCCTCTCCTTCATGGCCAAGGGGAAATGAGAGGAGCTTGAACACATACTAATAAAATGTGTTCCATTGCCTAGATACAGGGGGTGTCTCACATTACCCATGTCTCACATTCCCCCGTTCTCCCTATGCCAAAAGAGAATTATTTAAAAAAAGAAAAAGAAAGAAACTGTTTTCATTGTGTAGTGTCCAAAAACCCGTTTATATGTCTCAAAGTGCTATTGATGAAAACTCTCTGTCTGAAATGCTCCGTTCAACAGCTTGTCTCATTAAACCCTGCCTTCCAAACAGCCCAGTCTGCCCTGGGGTCTCATATTAATGAAAAAGTGCATTTTGCAAAATAGGTACCTTTAAAACCCCCTTGAGTGGAGTGAAGTATCTAAGGGATGTTATACCAGCATTTTGTACGTGTCTTATCAGGTGTTCTTGGTGAAGTGGATCTTGCTGCCCAGCATGTGTTGGTGGAAATTGGAGCCATAACATACATGGTAAGGATCATCCAATGTGTTGTTCATTTTGATATCTATATAGCATACATATTATTAGTTAACAATAAAGCAGCATTTAGGAAAAGGTGTTTGTTCACAATAGAGGGGAAGATTGATACCATCTCATAAAGGACCTAGATCCAGGGGGGATTAGCTCCGATTAGAAGGAAACCGCCATTTTGGCTCTCTCAAAACTTCTAAAATACAACTACCAACACCTCAGCTTACAAAATTACCATTTTTACAGGGAGTTAAATGCTGGAACTGTGTCTTGGCACACTGCGGCAGTGAGTTTTCTTCCCCTTGTCTAACGTTGGAGAAACTGCACGGCGGATAGTGACATTTTTGTTGGCAACAAAAAAACTGTTATGTATTTTATATTTGTGTACAGAAATTAGTTTAAGAGATGCATACTGACCTAGGCTGACAGTGATTATTTATTTTTTCAGCAAACTTTTGGAGCTCAAGTGAATAAGCGTATTTCCAAAATGTCAATGATGATCACATATTCCTTTAAGTTAATTGTGTAACTGAATGTAACTGACATCAAAAAGTAATATGTAGTCCTTGTAGTTCCCTCTAGGTGTCCATGCAGCTGCCTGTGTCCGTGTTGGGAATGCTCTGGGAGCCGGGAACACTACAAGGGCCCTAATAACCTGCAAAGTGGCCCTGGTTCTGTCAGGTACAGTACCTTATGCACCTTATGAAGACCCATCGCATGTACTTGTAGTTGTAACCACAAACAAACATAGATGGACATAAACCAAAGCGTTCCCACTGAGAATTCCTGAATGTGATTGTATAGATTTAATCAATTGAATATAAAGCAACACCAAGGGTTAGCTAAAGATGCTTGATTTGTGTTTTAATTTGTGTTAGAACATGAAAATCATGAAGTTCAATTGCAGAACATACAACTTGTCAGGTATTATCCCTTATGTATGTCTCCACTGTAGGAGTGCTTGCTGTGATCCAGTGTTTTTTCATCCTTGGTACTAAGTCCATCATGGGCTACATATTTACCTCTGATGAGTGAGTTTCAGACCAACCAACATACATTCATTCATGTACCACACTGTAAACAATTGCTGTAAATTTACAGAAGGATTTCAACAGCATTAACCTGTTATTTATAAAAACAGCATTTAACTGTTAAAATAAAAGGCAGTCTGTTAAATTACAGTCCGTTGCTGTTATTTTACGGAACGGTAATGTTTTTCAAAAATACTGAACTTTCCTGTTAATTTACCATCAAACTTGGAAGGGACAACTTGACGTGAGCTGTCTGCACATGTGAAGCTCATACAATTTTCTTCATTAATCCTCATCCATCCACATCTTCACTATTAAGTGTTGTTTACTTTATATCCTCTGATTAAGTTTACTTAAAGTTGAGTTATATCTACTTGGAAATGGAAATTGCAGTTAACATAATTAAACCAAGTTAGTCTTACTTAACTGAAGAGTTGTGTTTACTCAGTAGAATGAAGGAAACAGATTGCCTTAGATAAATCAAGTAAGCACAACAAAGAGTATTGTAGAGACGCCCCCTTTCCCACAATGACTTGCACTGGACTAAACGTTTGTTATGTTGCTATTTGCACCCTCAGTAAAGGGGATGTTTCATTCCATTACCTCACTATGCATTTTGTTTAAATAAAACATTTCTGTGTGAACTAACTGTTATTTTTGGTTATAACAAACGGTTTGTGGAAATCTTAAACAAGATCCCTAGTTCAACTCAGGAGACAATTTACAATAGAAATTAATCATTCCATTGAATTTGATATATTGTAAAACGTGTCTTGAAGTAACAAACAGAAGCTGCTCTCTGTGTTTAGCATTTGAACAAATAGGGGACATAGTAAACTTATATATGGAATGAAACACATCTGCCCAATGAAATATAACATCCCCTTCGCTCACGGTGCAAACAGCAACATAACAAACATTTAGTCCAGGTTCATCCCTTTTTTCATTAACAGTATAATCCTGTCAATTTTAGTGACAGTCAAATAATGTTAATTTAACAGTAAGAAAATGGCAACCCTGCTGCCAGTTGATAACTGTTTTTTACTGAAAAAACAGTTTCATACAGTTTTCTTCATTAACAGCATAATCCTGTCAATTTTAGTGACAGTCATATAATGTTAATTTAACAGTAAGAAAATGGCAACCCTGCTGCCAGTTGATTAATGTTTTTTTACAGGGAAATGTCTTACAGTGCATGTAAAGGCAACTACTGTATGTTGTTGATGATCTTCTACTGTTCGCAGAAACATTGTGGAGATTGTCTCAGAAATCCTGACATACTACTCATTTCTACAATTCTTTGACGCAATTCTGGTATGTTATACAGAACAGCAATATTTTCTTGTCTAGATTTGCATTGAGCCCTGGTATGGAATAGTACAAATAATTGTTTTCCTACTTTGTTGAATCAATCTCTCTTCTTTTTTAAACTTTTTGAATCTATCTGTGTTTTCAGTGTGTCTGCTCAGGGGTTCTTGTAGGAGCTGGGATGCAGAAAATTGCCGCCGTGTCCAATCTGGTGGCTTACTACTGCATCGGTCTGCCAGTGGGAATAGCGCTGATGTTTGCTGCCAAACTCAGAATATTAGGTAATGCTTTCACCCCATTTTATTGCTGTTAGTTTCCGCAAAGACACAATCAAAAGAAATACAGTGAGCCTGTTATTCCTGTGACCTTACACAAACCCTTTTGTCCACTCACAGTGTGCATTCATGATAACTGTGCACGCAAGCTCACACATTCAAGCACACACATACAATGTACATTTAAGCTCTGAGGTTTGTGTCTTCTTGCTTGTATCTATATTTCTAACGCCATCCCATAAAACATTTGCGAAGCTCTACTGAAAAAATGGGACTATAAGAGGGATTGATTTAATTCAGTTTCTAATGGTGATTGTTATATAAAGGACTTCCGAAGTAATTCCGATTTTATAATAAAACAAAGGTGGCTCCCAAGCCTTTAGCAACCCTTCAGATCTTTTAAGCGATGCTAGCGACTCTAGGGAAGGCATGTTGGCGATCATTGGTATTTATAGTTTCTAGTGGTCACATGACTTACTTACATACGGCACGTTATCATCACTGTCATTGTGAGAATGTAAGCATCCAGACATTAGCATTTAGCTCAAAGTAGTGCTTTGCACCTTACAGCCTCACAGATACACTAGAGTGGCTGTATCTTAAGGTTTTTGTCATAAAGATTAGGAATATCGTTTTTGTCTTTTTTTCCCATTACTAAGTGAATTAAGTGCAAATATGTAACACATATGTGTTTGGGTTTCTCGTTAGGCTTCTGGCTGGGTCTCTTTATATGTGCTTTATTTGAGGTGGGTTTGTTCCTCGTGCTAATCTTCAAACTCAACTGGAAGAAAGTCACACACAAGGTAGGATTCTCTCATCTTTCTATAGAACCTTATATGGTGTTGACATTTTTTCAAAAAAATGTTTTTGTTGTTGTTGCAAAGAAGCTCCATCTGGAGGCATATCCCTGAAGCATTCTATCTCCCCTGTTTGTACCTGTCATTTTCCTGTGTCTCATGAACCTCACTTTTTCAGGCTCTGCTACGATCTGGAAAGAACTTGGTGATGACACCAAGACGTCCTGTTAGTACATTGCTGAATGATGCAATGGTGCCCGACATCTCTGACTGCCCTAATACAGTTAGTACAAATGTTCAGGATCTGTGTGTTTGTGTTGCTAAGCAGGGTGATAGTTCCTGTTAGTTTGGCCATACTTGAGCTACTCACTTCTTTTTTCACTCTTTTCACTCTGAAGGTCCAATTGAATGGGGAGGATGGCCCTAAAACAGATGGCTACAGTCCAGTCACCACTCAGGACGGGGAGCTGATAGCAGGTCATGAGGCCGAGGGCAGCAACCCAAACACATCAGGGACAGAGAAGAACAAAAATACTCCGAAACCTCAAATGTTGCTGTCCGTCACTCAGCTAATCTTGCGCCGGGGACTCGCCTTCTTTATTTCAGTTCTCATTTTGGCCATAGGTGTTGCTTTCCATGTTGCTTTCCCAGCTCCTGAGCCCTCTGCCCACAGTAGGGCCAACTTTACCCTAAACTGGGCTAATGACTCCACTCCTACACTACTAGCTCCACTGGAACTGACCTCAAACGTGTGAGCTATCCTTCACCTCCTAATGCAGACAGCCAGTGGCTGAACAGTTCTCACAAACTAATAATGTAGATCTCTCAGAGATTCAGGTTTCGTAGTCGACTTGGGTTGTTCATTTGAACAAACTACAGCTCCCTACCAGCTCTGTACTTTGTAGAGAAAAAGATGTCAGCAGAAACCTGGAAGCAATATCAAAAGAGACTTTTAGACTAGCAGGATGAACAAAGGTCCTGTTGCTAAGATCATGTTTTAACTTGTTCAGCCAGAGATGATAAACTGGGACTGCAAGACGCATTATAAATCCCTCACTGAGAGACAACGTGGGGATGAAGCAACAGATGTTCTTCCTCAGATTTAATTTACATATTGCACGGTGACATGTATCTTCTTTCTTACTGACCTTAAGTAATTTTCTCTTGTTTTCACTTTAAGTGTAAGATTGACTGTAAATATCTGATGGAACATTTAAATGTAAATAAGTAATGCAATAATTAATCAATTCCACTTAACGACACCACTGATGAGAGTTCAGATGGCCAGAAAGATGATGATGGTGACTTTGTCATTGTGAGCTTTGCAGGCAAAACCACCTAGATCTGCTAGGCCTTGTTTAAGAAAATGTACCTTCAATCTTTGTCAACTATTTCCTTTAATACACCTTAAATAAGTGATTGTCTAATGGATTTGTCTTGCATTACAGTTTTTGAGATATATATAAATTGGCACAATTCACCCCATCTTATTTTCTCCAAATGCACAAATCACCCCACGTTGTGACAACTATTTTTCCGAAAGCTATATTTCTTAACAGTTTATTCCAGATCCAAAGTTGTTATTGCCAAGGATGCACAACATCCTGAAATATATGTACATGTTTGAGTTGGAGACATAACTGTCAAGGCCTCACTTTAAAATCACTTTGAGTAAAAAGTTGCACAACTTAGGCCACTCTCCCCTATATGTCAACAGGACATCCAGAAAAGTAAAAAAAAATAGTAATGTATGGGCATCATCTTTTGAGAAAAGAATATAAAGGATAGCAGTATTTAGCATTTTCTTTTCCATTGTGTAATCATTAAATGAAGGAATATATTGATTTGACAACATGTTGTTTTTTGAACAAAATACCACATCATTTCGACATTGATGTTGTTATTGTGCTAATGAACAACAGGAAGGAGGGTAGAAGCCAAGCAAAAAACATGAACACACAAATCCTTTGTGTAGTCATCACAGAGTGGTACTGCAGAGGGCAACATATGGCCACATATCTGTAATACAATATCAGAGCAAGAATAGAGAAGTCTACACAAGCTGAAGAGTGCATTACAAAACCCTGCATGAGACATCCAGCATAACAGATCAGTTAGTTGGCATGACCGCACCTTAAAAACATTGTAAATTACCCCTTTTCCTCACAAAAGTGACCTCATTCTCCCTTTTTCCTCAACTTTATTTCAATCAATGCATGAGTGCCTTGATCCACTGACTAGTCACACTGAGGTAAATGCTTTTGGTTGGGGATGCTGCTACTTGTTGCTGTTTAACATAGCTCCAGTAATGCTGTCCAAATACAAAAAAATCCAACCCAGTGACTGACTCCATTTGCTCAGGAAAGAGACCTGTACATGATGCAATGCAAAGTTCAGCCCTTTTCATTTTCTATGGGCCACACGCAACATGATACTCAAGGCATTGTGGCCGGTGATGTGTGATGCACAACACCTGAGATCACATATCAGCACACACTCAGTATTAGGGTCTGTATATTTAAAATAATTTGTTTTTTTAATTGATATCAATATAATTTCAATATCAACTCAATATAGTCACTGTGATGGCCAATTTATTTAAACTGAACTATGAGCTTATATCTTATATATATATATATAAGGGACATAACAGAAAAAATTAATACATTTTATAAATCAATGTAGGCCTACAGTTTTTAAACAAAGATCTTCCCTTACAAATGTATGCTATTACACAACCAGGTTGTGTGTTGTTTTTTTATTAATCAAAACTTTTATGTCCAACACTTAGTTGAGTTAAAATGAGAGCACTTAGAATAAAATGAAAATATGTGTTAGGTACAAAGAAATTAAGTCATAGTAGTGTTTGCATTTGTTGTTTCTCAAGCATAATCAACATTTTTCCATCATATAATAATATCAGTTGCCTAACTGTAGCAGACATAGAAATTTGTATGTGACAAAAATGTGAAATGGCATGTTCAGTTTATCATGTAATCATCAAGCTTTATTGTGATAGTTAATCAAAATTTCAGATAATTTTTCCTGGCATTAACACACTGTTCCTGTCGACTAACATCTTCTCACAGTCTGTGTTTATGAAATTACATTCATACAAAATGCTATGGTGTGGTTCTAACTGCTAATTTTTAAGAGATTATGCCACAGTAACATCCTTAAAATGTGTTTTTTAATTTCTGGTAACTTCAGGCCATATACGAGAGGATTTAAAACTGGGGGATAACAACAAACTCCAGTGACAGAATAACAGCCACATATGGATTTATCTTTTCAAGATCATACCGGCTCAAGGCAACATCACAAAATAATGCAATGGAATAAGTCACAAATGTGATCATGTGTGGCAGACAACTCTGTAATACTTTCCCTTTGAACTCTGCTGAGCTCCTCCGGCAAACAACAAAAATTCGCAAATATGTGTACAGGACCAAAATAAGGGGGAGGACAATTGTAACTATGGTCACAAGCATACCTACAATATTGTTCAAAACAGTGACAACACATGATAATTTTACGACACTCCAGTTGGCACAGAACACTTTTTGTATAGTATTGCCACATAAAGGAAGCCTGGCAGACAAATACAAGCATGCTGAAATAAAAAAGACTGGAACACTCAAAGCCAATCCTGCTAACTTTAAAACAGTGTTAGAGGTCATCTTACCGTGGTAGTGTAAAGGATGACAAACAGCGACATATCTATCATAAGACATAATGCCAAGAATGGTCATTTCATTGCAACCATATAAGTAAATAATATAGATCTGACTTAAACAGGCAGCACGGGAGATCATATGAGTATTCGACAGGAGGTCCATAAGGAATCTGGGGAAAAAGCCTGTTGAACCACACATAGAGTTGACAGATAGTAGAGCAATAAACAGATACATGGGCTCATGTAGTGATCTTTCTCGATATATAACCATTATTATGACGAAATTAGCAGAGATAATGAAGCCATAGAGCAAGAGGCAAAAAACAAAGGCTGGATAGCGGTAGTGTCCAATGTTCCCAAACATGGTGAGGTTAAAGAGAAAAGAGACAGAACTGTTTTCCATTTAATTCGCACTGAATCTATGAAAAGGAATGTTTAGGCTGTTTTGTGATACAATGCTAAGCAAATCAAGTACAGGTATTGGTAAATAAAATCTTAAACTTAGTCCCACAGATTCACTATAGATACCATTGTAGGAGTGAGTACTATTCAGGTGTTATTCATTTCAATCTTGGTATAATCCATAGACACACTACAAATGAAGCTAATGGGAGGAGGAGGAGTATTTCATCCTGTCTTACTCTGGTGATGTCATTCAGGGCCGGTCCGAGGCATGATGAACTAAGTGATTACTTAGGCCCCCCGACCGCCAGACCCCCCCCCCCCCCCCCATTTTTTTGTGTGTTTGATATACACATCATATTATGCAAAAAAAGGAATAAAATGTTTTGGTCTGGATAGTTAATAAGCCTAATAATTGAATCAGTTCGTCTGGGAGGTAATCTGAGGTTAACTTTTCATGTCACGTTCAAGTCCATGCACAGTGTGTCAGAGATCAACAATGGTATAGTATTTCACCGGCACGTCCAGAGGCGGGCCGTACTATGAGGCAAACCAGGCATTTGCCTGGAGCCCCGGGCCCTACAAGGCCTTCTGGGGCCCCCAAATGCCCTCTTTATATTTTGGCCCCATATTTATTGTTTTTATCAAAATATCTTCACAATAGTAGCATCGGGATGTCTAATTACTCATGTTTTGACGGTGTTTCTGCCAACAGTGCAACCTCCTTCAGTCTGCACTACATGGACTATTCCATGTTACATCACACTCATAGTGCTTATGATGCTACATGTTTACAGCGTAAAATCCAAAACAGTAAATAGCAGGAAGAGAAAGAAGAGATAAACCGAGAATGAAGCGAATATACGAAAAAGGGTCACAGAAAAAGAAAAAGCCAGCAGCGATGCTAATGACGATAATGTGTGTCAACAAACTGATGGAGATAATTAGTGGTGCAACGGATCACGGTTGATCCGTGGTCAACACGGACCAACCCTCATGGTGATCCGCGGATTGGATGAATATGCAAAAAAAATAAAAAAATTTAAGAAATGAAAAGAAAAGAAAAGAAAAGAAAAGAAGCCGGCTGTGTATTCACGTGATCGGCGATCGTGTATTACAGAACAGTTAGTGGCGGATCGGAGCAGAGAATCCAGGTCTACTGTAGGCTACTGACGAAAATCACACAACACATTACCTGTGTTTTAGTAACAATATTTATTAGTTTAGGCTATATTTGGCTGCTACCTTGTTTTCCATTCAACTCACAATGAATCTTCGTCAAATAATTCAGTATTGAAGTCTTTGCTGTTGGACAAATTAATCCTTGTCTGGAAAAATCACTGATCTGGTGTGACAGAGTACACCGCATCTATGAAAAGGAATATTTAAGCCGCTTTGTGATACAATGCAAAGCAAATTAAGTACAGGTATTGATAAAAAAATATATATAAACCCGGTCCTACAGATTCACTAGAATCTTGTAGGGGCAAGTACTATTCAGGTGTTATTCGTTTCGATCTTGGTATGATCTAAAGACACACCACAAATGAAGCTAATGGGAGGAGGACGAGTATTTTATGCTGTCTGACTCTGGTCATGTAATCACATGTTTTTCTAATGTGGTCAGTCCCCTACTGTGCTCCACACTGGAATAGCATCACTATTGGCTAGATTGCCATTCAATTTGGTACAGATATTAATGGTCTAACAGGAATTGTAATAGTTTCGGCGACCTCCTGACTTCTCTCCGGAAACCATCATCTTATCGTGGTGGAGAGGTTTGTGTGTCCATATGAACATGAGGGCTGTATTGTCTGGAGCCTAGTGCGCCTAGTAGGGTCTCCCAAGGCAAAGTGGTCTCAGGTGAGGGGCCCAAATAAGAATGGTTCAAAAAGGCAATATAGAAGAGGAGAGACCCCGCCTGGGGCCCCCTTCTGGAGCCAGGTCCAGAAGGGGGGCCTATTTGCGAGTATCCAGTGGCCGGGTCTGCCACAAGGCCCAGCCGTGCACATATAGCCACATATCTGTCATACGACATCAGAGCAAGAATAGAGAAGTCTGCACAAGCTGAAGAGTGCATTACAAAATCCAGCACATACATCCAGAATAACAGAGCACATGAGCGGTAGACAGAAGATCCTTGAGGAATGTATTACCACCCAAATCACACCATAACACAGTAAACTGAGAGCAAAGAGAGTGACTCTATAGATGGAGTGTAAACAGTGTAAACATAATAACTGCTGAAACATTATAATGAAATGCATACAGGTTTCTCTATCATAAATAGAAATCTGAAAAAACCATCAGCCCTCCACCCTCAACTGTCATTGTGACATCGGTATATATCCCTTCTTGCCAGTCACAGATAATGAGTTTTTTTTAAGTAATTTGCCGTCAATGTTTATTCTGATTAATGTGATTACGTGACCTGCATCTGCATACATCCAGGATATTCCTCGTACTACACATTTCAATTTGTATTACATGTTTTTCATACCGTTTGGTGTTGCCTTGTACCTTTTACACTATTTACCTATTTTCTAAATACATTTTTACTTATTTTATTTTATTTTATCTTATCTAATTTTATTTTTTTGTACTTATTGCAGCGTGGGTCGAAAATAAACTTAATTTCGATTCCACTGTATGTCTGGCACATAGTGCAGAAATTTACAATAAATTGACTTTGTCTTTGAGGACATTTGGCATAACTAATGATGTAATAACTTTGCATTGAAGAGAAATCGAACAACCTGCCTTTAATTTCAGTTTAAAATTTGCTAGAAATAGGAAGGTTAGGCTGCAACAAGTAGGCAAATGAAAAAAACATCAGATCAGACCAGGCTTCAAGCTTGTCTTTTGTTGAATACTCCATTGGGTGAATAAGGGCAGTCCAATACCTTGCTATTGTTCAGTGCACTGTGCACAGATGTAAATTAATTAATAATGTCCCTTTGTTCATTCAGTCATGTAAAAGTCTAGCTGTTTGCTCCATGTTCAGCTGGTTAAACTGTGAGTTTGGGACAAATTCCTCATCACATATGGTTGTAAATATTCCTTGGGAAACCTCAACCACTCAGTCACTGGGCAGTCACAACATGACGGAAACTGTTGAAAACTTCAGAAATGTGTAGGAACCATAGGAGCTCCACTGACTCTTATTGTGTGACTAAAATGTAACTTAACACTGGAGCAGAGGCCCTGACCTCCTGTCCTTACAGAAGTTATGTAAGAGCCTGCCTATTCCTCTTTTCTTACCTGGCACTGTTATCATACACCAATCGCAAACACATTTACTGTCAAATTGAATTTAACGATACATAAATGCAGAGAGGAAATTCTCCAAAGATTTTGCTGCACACTCATGCACAAATATGAGAAAAATGCTTAATTGAAAATTATGAATGAAAGATCTCCTATTATACTACTTTTCTGGTCTTAATTTCTTGTTAAAAACTGCTATTGTCATGATCCTGCCTGGGCCTCTTTGCCTCTCCAACCGTAACAGTAGAATCTGGCCATAAAACATGGACACAGCGGAGACGAACTCCCTCCACCAGGCCTTGGCAGCGCAGGGAACGCTCGTAGGGCAACATGAGCAGGCCCTCCGTGAAGTTCTTTCCACGTTAAGTGGGCTCTCCACCTGTGTGACTGCTATGGGGCAGCAACTCAACAACAGCGTTGTCTCGACACAACTCGCCTCTCCTGTCGGCCCCAGCTTCAAGCCACTGCCCCCGGTCCCCAGCTTCAAGCCTCTGCCCCCAGTCCCCAGCTTCAAACCTCTGCCACCGGTCCCCAGCTTCAAGCCTCTGCCCCCAGTCCCCAGCTTCAAATCTTTGCCCGTGGTCCCCAGCTTCAAGCCTTTGCCCGTGGTCCCCAGCTTCAAGCCTTTGCCCGTGGTCCCCAGCTTCAAGCCTTTGCCCGTGGTCCCCAGCTTCCAGCAGCGAGCTCCCGTCCCCGGCCTCCAGCGGCAAGCTCCAGCCTCCGGCCTCCTGCAACCAGCATGCTAGCTACCAATCTCAGCATGCTAGCTACCAACCCCTGCATGCTAGCTACCAGCCCCTGCATGCTAGCTACCTGCCCCAACATGCTAGCTACTAGCCCCAGCATGCTAGCTACCCGTCCCAGCATGCTAGCTACCAGCCCAAGCAACCTCAAGAGCCCCAGCATGCTAGCTGCCAGCTCCTGAACTCAGCAACCACAAGAACACTGTCCAGTTCCTGAGCCCACTCCACGTTTTCGTGACGGAACCCACCCTCCAGGCCTGCCAGGGGAGGCCTGCTTTCTTCGCCTTCCTGAAGGGGACCGGCCGCTTCGCCTTCCTGAGGGGGATCGCCCCCTGCTCCTGCCCGAGGGGGACCGCCCTCCGCTCCTGCCCCCTCCGCTCCTGTCCGAGGGGTCTCCTCCTCTGTTCCTGTCAGAGGGGTCTCCTCCTCCCGAGGGATCTCCTACTCTGTTCCTGTCCGAGGGGTTCCACCTCCACTCTGCCCCTGCTTGCCGTCCGCCTGAAGCTCCCTGCCGTGCCCCTGCTTGCCCCCCAGGCCGTCCGCCTGAGGCTCCTGTTTTTGCCCTGGGGCATGTTTCTGGCCGCCCGCCTGACACCCCTCCATTCTGCCCCACTCCAGTTCCCTGGCCAGCCGGTCCCCCGTGCTCTGCCCCGGGCAATTTCTTTTTTGGTTTCCCTCCTCCTGGCTCCCCTCCACCCACCCTGGTTGGGTTTTTCTCCCAGTGTTTGGTCGCCTGGAAGTTGACCTTTTAGGGGGGGTACTGTCAGGATCCTGCCTGGGCCTCTTTGCCTCTGTTTTGTTTTTTGCCCTTTCTGCTTGTCTGGTTTATTGCAGGGTTGGAGCAGGTGTGTGGGAGTCAGTTCAAGCACTCACAGCTGCCAGCAATCACCAATCTACCGCCCTTCATATACCCGGCCCGACCTTCCAGATACTGCCAGATTCTAGTTTCAGTTCACGCAGTTAGTAGCTCTATCTCTCCTTACCTACCTGTTTGCACCTTTTGCCTTGTCCTCATTTTTGTTGTTTCTCTGCCACAGCTCTCCCGGTCTGACTCCCCAACGGCTCCAACCTGCACCAGCGAGCACTTCCCCCCCGGACTCTTCTACCCGCCTGCTCTGGTTTGTTCTCACCCAAGCCCTGGACATTCTCCGTTGCTCTCTCCCTGGAACCCTCCCCAGGACAGTTGGATTTCCCCCGGATCCCGACCCAACCCCAGCTGATTCTTGTTCAATAAACCTTTTTAAACTGGTACTGTCTCCGCGCCTGTGTCCTCCCTGTCCAACCGTAACAGTAGAATCTGGCCATAAAACATGGACACAGCGGAGACGAACTCCCTCCACCAGGCCTTGGCAGCGCAGGGAACGCTCGTAGGGCAACATGAGCAGGCCCTCCGTGAAGTTCTTTCCACGTTAAGTGGGCTCTCCACCTGTGTGACTGCTATGGGGCAGCAACTCAACGTTGTCTCGACACAACTCGCCTCTCCTGTCGGCCCCAGCTTCAAGCCTCTGCCCCCAGTCCCCAGCTTCAAGCCTCTGCCCCCAGTCCCCAGCTTCAAGCCTCTGCCACCGGTCCCCAGCTTCAAGCCTTTGCCCGTGGTCCCCAGCTTCAAGCCTTTGCCCGTGGTCCCCAGCAGCTTCAAGTCTTTGCCCGTGGTCCCCAGCTTCCAGCCCCAGCCCCCGGTCTCCTGCTTCCAGCTCCAGCCTCCGGCTTCCAGCAGCGAGCTCCCGTCCCCTGCCTCCAGCAGCAAGCTCCAGCCTCCGGCCTCCTGCAACCAGCATGCTAGCTACCAATCTCAGCATGCTAGCTACCAACCCCTGCATGCTAGCTACCAGCCCCTGCATGTTAGCTACCTGCCCCAACATGCTAGCTACCAGCCCCAGCATGCTAGCTACCTGTCCCAGCATGCTATCTACCAGCCCAAGCAACCTCAAGAGCCCCAGCATGCTAGCTGCCAGCTCCTGAAGGAACTCAGCAACCACAAGAACACTGTCCAGTTCCTGAGCCCACTCCACGTTTTCGTGAGAGAACC
>JAOPFK010000341.1:0-30317 GCA_026122265.1 Ammodytes dubius
TGTCCACCGCTCTATACCTGAAGTTACTTTTCTTTCTTTTTGTTCATTTTTTCATATCCATTTCATGTAAAGTATTACCACCATACATGTCACTGGGATATAGCCATATATATTGAGTGAACACTGTTATGTCCACCACTCTATACCTGAAGTTACTTTTCTTTCTTTTTGTTCATTTTTTCATATCCAGTTCATGCAATGTATAATCATCAGACATGTCACACACGGATATAGCCATATATATCTATGTATGTGTATTTTTGTTTTTTGTTTTCATTTATTTCAATATCTATTCCATTTCGTGTAAAGTTACCACTTGACATGTCATTGGCAGATATACCAGATGTATACCTAATGTGTATATGCATAATATGCTTACATATGACTATAGGAAAATGGTGTTTTGAAAAACCTGTGCGACACATGTTACCACTGGCGATATCCATGATGATAACCTTCTACCCGCTATGGCCCAGTCCAGCCACGGGTCCAATATAGTCCATCGACGTGGCAATTTTTATTTTTGTGCATAGTACTTCTACCTTGCCTAAACTTAAGTCACAGACCATCCAATTAGTTCATTATTATCTCTAGTGGAGGTTAACACCTTCCCCTTTTCTTTACCCTTAACCTAACCACGGGCACTATTGCCTGAACCTAATTCCTTATCCATCCATTTCATTCATATAGTCTTCATATTTTCCCTCACAATTGGCTTTCCACAATTTACATAGGAGTTCCTAGACTCCTAGAGTCCCTGAATGCAACCATTTACCGGCTCAACCTTTTTTTTCTTCCAAATTTCCGAGGACCCTTGAATGTAACCATCTCCCGGTCCAATTTTTTAGATTATTTATTTTAATTTTTATATCTAGGTTTACTTTTTAGTTTTAGTTCTGCGCCCCCCTCTGGGGTCTAGATAATTTTACAATCTCTTTCCCTTTGGGGAATTTTTATTTCTTTATTTTTATTCGTTTTGGATATCGCCAAACTGGAAGGTCACGGGGTTAAAGGCATATCCGCCTGAATCCCGCTCCCGCTCTCCCTCTTTCCGCTCAGGTCTTCATGCTGGAAGCACGCCTCTAATTGCTCGCACAGGTATTTTCTCAGTTTGCTGGCTGAAGAAGGTTTTTTTGTAACCGAAACGTCCCGCCCTTAATTGCAACTGTAAATAAACAAATCTACTTGATTAACATCATTTTCCAAGTTTTTCCGAATTTTTTTACAAACTAATGCTGGGCTTACACTAGAGGACTTTTAAAAGACTTTGAAAAGACTGCAGACTGAAACCCTCTTACATCTAAAGACAATCAACTCACACCTGAAGACAACTAGTCATTAGTTTTCAGTCACAGAGTGAGATTTTGAAAAGACAGGGTCTCATATTACAAGACTACAACTAGATTCCTTTTGAGATTAATATCATTTCCGCAAACGCGATTGTGATTATTTAATTAAAAACAAGTTAATTCAATATTCCGAGCGGGGGACATCCTTTAGTTATTTGACCAGCTTTATTTGCTGATCTCATACCCCAATAACTTTAACTCCTAACCCTGTATTTGACGGTAGAGTGTTAAGGTTGCGCGGCTGTCAGTCTGGCTCTCCACCGAGGCTTCTATGAAAAAGTATCCGAAATAAGTGCCTCACCAGGCGGACACAGGTCACGACTAATGCCGCTCCTCCTGTTTCGTGCTTGGTGCATGCGAGAGTGTGACAGTGTTTACGTCATTTCGCTTGAGCCAACCCCCTAAGACTAGCGATAATATCAAACATGTTTGATAATCAAGACGGGAAGAAGACTGGCTGAAGTCGGGTCGGAAGACCACCATACACCAAACGACTGTGATTACGTGCGCGCGCCACAACTCCAGCACGACTCCCGTGATTTCAGTCCGACATTGGAAGATTGTCTGCGACTGTCAAATCGCGTGAAAAGTTGTGTAGTGTAAGCCCGGCATTAGAAATACAACTGACGAGGAAATTAAACCTATAATGGATGAACATTGTTACCCATATCATTGGACTAAGGTCCCGAGCAAAAGAGCTGGTAGGAACCGTATTAAATCTTTTTACACCAACCATGCTGAACTTTACGCACCGAAGAGCCACGAGGTCCGCCATGTTTATCAAAATGGCGACGCCCATAGGGCCAGACGGGCGCCATTTTACGCGCCAGTGGTCGGATGGGGCCCTCTGGGATTCTGCCCCTCACCGGAGTGCTCCGGAGCCAGGTGTGACTGCCCAAGCCGAGGGCGCGGACCTGCGCTGTGGCTAGAACCGAGAGCCGAACATCAACCCATATCTAGGTATGACGACCACTACGATCTCCATCAAGGCAGCAGCGTCCGACCCCACCGCCATGTCATTCATAGACTCTGAGGCCGAGCAGTGGTTACGTGAGACGCTGCTCATCCTGAAGGATCACCACCAAGCGTGCTTGGCTTAACCCCATCGGGGGAATCCAGGTTTTACATTGGGAGTGTGAAATTTATATACCTGTCAGACCCATATTAGAAGTAGAACACCTCCATTTGCCTTATAGGGCTTATATCACTATCATAGAGGGGTATCCTATTTAGATGACGTCACGCCTTTCAGCTTTTTTTTCCATTTAAGGTTTTCATTCCCCTCTCTTTATTCCTGGAGGTTAGCTCAATATTTGACTCTAAGCACTATTACTACTAGATTATTACTACCACCATTACTCAATTCCACTTTCTTGGGACTATGAGCAAGATTGTTATATTTTGTTTAGACCTTACAGGCTTGGCGTGTGACTGGGGGATAAGTGTACTTTAGTGGGTATACAGAGATCAGCACATCTATGTTTTATCGCATTTTCAGCAGTGGGAGGGAATAGGCATGCTTTTGCAGTTATGGGCCCATGTCGGGTTCTTACAAGGGATTGCTTTATTGAGAGGAAATGTTGGGTTAAGTATGAAAAAACATATATGTCCATAACACTATTATGAATCCTTATCAGGCAATATGTGGAGACAATATTGTTGACATCTTACTTACTTTCCCCATGATGATCATCCATTTATAGACCTGTCATGACCTCTTCTGTTTGGCCACTTACCCCTAATACTGCTCTATTTATGCCTTGCTATATATGATGTGTTTAGACTTCTTTAACATCACCACATACCTCCCCTAACCCTAACCGTGTACCTGCTTGCCTGAACTTAATCTCCATCTGCCATATGTTACTTTGACATGTGGAGTTTTATCATGGATACTATATGTATCTCCCAACTTATACACCCCATTCTGTGGAGACATATGTGAATCCTATTCTACAATGCAAGCCAGCTACAAAATAGACACTTATTATCTTGTTTACAAGATCCAACAACTGCACATTCCACTATATGTCTATTCACGATGGATGTGTCCAGCCTGATATTTAGATTAAGATAGACCATGGCATATAGTCGGTCAAAAACACTTTTCAGTGATAAGAACAATTCTCCAATTTCTGTATTAGACAGGAGGATTTTGGAGTTACTGTGGGGGTGCTGTGCCAGGTGTTATCCACCAGAGGGTGCTCTTGGTCTTTTCCTAGACAAATCCACAGCTCCTACAGATTAGAAAAACAATAAGATACAATATATACTAATTAAAACTAGAACCCATATAGTATATATATATGTATAAATATTATTGTGTTTATAACTCAAGTTGAAATAAACACCAAAATTAAAAACTGTACATCTAAGAAACAGAGGCAATATTTGGAAAGACAATACCCGTCTCCCTTTAATCCTCAATGAGAAAAAAACTTATAGAATACTACCAAATACTAGAAGATATATACATATATGGTATATACGTATAAATAACATAAGATTAAAATAATAACATAATAAAATAATAAAATAATAATTAAATAATATATAAAAAAATATTATAATCATTATTCCTACTCTAATACCACCAGGCCTTGATAGGAGATAGATATCATTACATACATGGATTCTAGCGAGTACACTAACCAGTGGACAGTCTTTGGCTGTCCGTTGTCCTCTCTTAACCTAACCCCGTCAGTGCTGTTTTGATGTGTTGTCATAATATTTATTTCTATATCGAGGGGCATTATCCGGCGGTCTCCCCGGGTAGTGTCTTAGTCATGTTGGTTATGAGGGAACACTTTTGTGTCCGCCACTGTACACCTGAAGTTACTTTTCTTTCTTTTTGTTCATTTTTTCATATCCATTTCATGTAAAGTATTACCACCATACATGTCACTGGGATATAGCCCCATATATATTGAGTGAACACTGTTATGTCCACCGCTCTATACCTGAAGTTACTTTTCTTTCTTTTTGTTCATTTTTTCATATCCATTTCATGTAAAGTATTACCACCATACATGTCACTGGGATATAGCCATATATATTGAGTGAACACTGTTATGTCCACCACTCTATACCTGAAGTTACTTTTCTTTCTTTTTGTTAATTTTTTCATATCCAGTTCATGCAATGTATAATCATCAGACATGTCACACGGATATAGCCATATATATCTATGTATGTGTATTTTTGTTTTTTGTTTTCATTTATTTCAATATCTATTCCATTTCGTGTAAAGTTACCACTTGACATGTCATTGGCAGATATACCAGATGTATACCTAATGTGTATATGCATAATATGCTTACATATGACTATAGGAAAATGGTGTTTTTGAAAAACCTGTGCGACACATGTTACCACTGGCGATATCCATGATGATAACCTTCTACCCGCTATGGCCCAGTCCAGCCACGGGTCCAATATAGTCCATCGACGTGGCAATTTTTATTTTTGTGCATAGTACTTCTACCTTGCCTAAACTTAAGTCACAGACCATCCAATTAGTTCATTATTATCTCTAGTGGAGGTTAACACCTTCCCCTTTTCTTTACCCTTAACCTAACCACGGGCACTATTGCCTGAACCTAATTCCTTATCCATCCATTTCATTCATATAGTCTTCATATTTTCCCTCACAATTGGCTTTCCACAATTTACATAGGAGTTCCTAGACTCCTAGAGTCCCTGAATGCAACCATTTACCGGCTCAACCTTTTTTTCTTCCAAATTTCCGAGGACCCTTGAATGTAACCATCTCCCGGTCCAATTTTTTAGATTATTTATTTTAATTTTTATATCTAGGTTTACTTTTTAGTTTTAGTTCTGCGCCCCCCTCTGGGGTCTAGATTATTTTACAATCTCTTTCCCTTTGGGGAATTTTTATTTCTTTATTTTTATTCGTTTTGGATATCGCCAAACTGGAAGGTCACGGGGTTAAAGGCATATCCGCCTGAATCCCGCTCCCCGCTCTCCCTCTTTCCGCTCAGGTCTTCATGCTGGAAGCACGCCTCTAATTGCTCGCACAGGTATTTTCTCAGTTTGCTGGCTGAAGAAGGTTTTTTTGTAACCGAAACGTCCCGCCGTTAATTGCAACTGTAAATAAACAAATCTACTTGATTAACATCATTTTCCAAGTTTTTCCGAATTTTTTTACAAACTAAGAAATACAACTGACGAGGAAATTAAACCTATAATGGATGAACATTGTTACCCATATCATTGGACTAAGGTCCCGAGCAAAAGAGCTGGTAGGAACCGTATTAAATCTTTTTACACCAACCATGCTGAACTTTACGCACCGAAGAGCCACGAGGTCCGCCATGTTTATCAAAATGGCGACGCCCATAGGGCCAGACGGGCGCCATTTTACGCGCCAGTGGTCGGATGGGGCCCTCTGGGATTCTGCCCCTCACCGGAGTGCTCCGGAGCCAGGTGTGACTGCCCAAGCCGAGGGTGCGGACCTGCGCTGTGGCTAGAACCGAGAGCCGAACATCAACCCATATCTAGGTATGACGACCACTACGATCTCCATCAAGGCAGCAGCGTCCGACCCCACCGCCATGTCATTCATAGACTCTGAGGCCGAGCAGTGGTTACGTGAGACGCTGCTCATCCTGAAGGATCACCACCAAGCGTGCTTGGCTTAACCCCATCGGGGGAATCCAGGTTTTACATTGGGAGTGTGAAATTTATATACCTGTCAGACCCATATTAGAAGTAGAACACCTCCATTTGCCTTATAGGGCTTATATCACTATCATAGAGGGGTATCCTATTTAGATGACGTCACGCCTTTCAGCTGTTTTTTCCATTTAAGGTTTTCATTCCCCTCTCTTTATTCCTGGAGGTTAGCTCAATATTTGACTCTAAGCACTATTACTACTAGATTATTACTACCACCATTACTCAATTCCACTTTCTTGGGACTATGAGCAAGATTGTTATATTTTGTTTAGACCTTACAGGCTTGGCGTGTGACTGGGGGATAAGTGTACTTTAGTGGGTATACAGAGATCAGCACATCTATGTTTTATCGCATTTTCAGCAGTGGGAGGGAATAGGCATGCTTTTGCAGTTATGGGCCCATGTCGGGTTCTTACAAGGGATTGCTTTATTGAGAGGAAATGTTGGGTTAAGTATGAAAAAACATATATGTCCATAACACTATTATGAATCCTTATCAGGCAATATGTGGAGACAATATTGTTGACATCTTACTTACTTTCCCCATGATGATCATCCATTTATAGACCTGTCATGACCTCTTCTGTTTGGCCACTTACCCCTAATACTGCTCTATTTATGCCTTGCTATATATGATGTGTTTAGACTTCTTTAACATCACCACATACCTCCCCTAACCCTAACCGTGTACCTGCTTGCCTGAACTTAATCTCCATCTGCCATATGTTACTTTGACATGTGGAGTTTTATCATGGATACTATATGTATCTCCCAACTTATACACCCCATTCTGTGGAGACATATGTGAATCCTATTCTACAATGCAAGCCAGCTACAAAATAGACACTTATTATCTTGTTTACAAGATCCAACAACTGCACATTCCACTATATGTCTATTCACGATGGATGTGTCCAGCCTGATATTTAGATTAAGATAGACCATGGCATATAGTCGGTCAAAAACACTTTTCAGTGATAAGAACAATTCTCCAATTTCTGTATTAGACAGGAGGATTTTGGAGTTACTGTGGGGGTGCTGTGCCAGGTGTTATCCACCAGAGGGTGCTCTTGGTCTTTTCCTAGACAAATCCACAGCTCCTACAGATTAGAAAAACAATAAGATACAATATATACTAATTAAAACTAGAACCCATATAGTATATATATATGTATAAATATTATTGTGTTTATAACTCAAGTTGAAATAAACACCAAAATTAAAAACTGTACATCTAAGAAACAGAGGCAATATTTGGAAAGACAATACCCGTCTCCCTTTAATCCTCAATGAGAAAAAAACTTATAGAATACTACCAAATACTAGAAGATATATACATATATGGTATATACGTATAAATAACATAAGATTAAAATAATAACATAATAAAATAATAAAATAATAATTAAATAATATATAAAAAAATATTATAATCATTATTCCTACTCTAATACCACCAGGCCTTGATAGGAGATAGATATCATTACATACATGGATTCTAGCGAGTACACTAACCAGTGGACAGTCTTTGGCTGTCCGTTGTCCTCTCTTAACCTAACCCCGTCAGTGCTGTTTTGATGTGTTGTCATAATATTTATTTCTATATCGAGGGGCATTATCCGGCGGTCTCCCCGGGTAGTGTCTTAGTCATGTTGGTTATGAGGGAACACTTTTGTGTCCGCCACTGTACACCTGAAGTTACTTTTCTTTCTTTTTGTTCATTTTTTCATATCCATTTCATGTAAAGTATTACCACCATACATGTCACTGGGATATAGCCCCATATATATTGAGTGAACACTGTTATGTCCACCGCTCTATACCTGAAGTTACTTTTCTTTCTTTTTGTTCATTTTTTCATATCCATTTCATGTAAAGTATTACCACCATACATGTCACTGGGATATAGCCATATATATTGAGTGAACACTGTTATGTCCACCACTCTATACCTGAAGTTACTTTTCTTTCTTTTTGTTCATTTTTTCATATCCAGTTCATGCAATGTATAATCATCAGACATGTCACACGGATATAGCCATATATATCTATGTATGTGTATTTTTGTTTTTTGTTTTCATTATTATTCAATATCTATTCCATTTCGTGTAAAGTTACCACTTGACATGTCATTGGCAGATATACCAGATGTATACCTAATGTGTATATGCATAATATGCTTACATATGACTATAGGAAAATGGTGTTTTTGAAAAACCTGTGCGACACATGTTACCACTGGCGATATCCATGATGATAACCTTCTACCCGCTATGGCCCAGTCCAGCCACGGGTCCAATATAGTCCATCGACGTGGCAATTTTTATTTTTGTGCATAGTACTTCTACCTTGCCTAAACTTAAGTCACAGACCATCCAATTAGTTCATTATTATCTCTAGTGGAGGTTAACACCTTCCCCTTTTCTTTACCCTTAACCTAACCACGGGCACTATTGCCTGAACCTAATTCCTTATCCATCCATTTCATTCATATAGTCTTCATATTTTCCCTCACAATTGGCTTTCCACAATTTACATAGGAGTTCCTAGACTCCTAGAGTCCCTGAATGCAACCATTTACCGGCTCAACCCTTTTTTTTTCTTCCAAATTTCCGAGGACCCTTGAATGTAACCATCTCCCGGTCCAATTTTTTAGATTATTTATTTTAATTTTTATATCTAGGTTTACTTTTTAGTTTTAGTTCTGCGCCCCCCTCTGGGGTCTAGATTATTTTACAATCTCTTTCCCTTTGGGGAATTTTTATTTCTTTATTTTTATTCGTTTTGGATATCGCCAAACTGGAAGGTCACGGGGTTAAAGGCATATCCGCCTGAATCCCGCTCCTGCTCTCCCTCTTTCCGCTCAGGTCTTCATGCTGGAAGCACGCCTCTAATTGCTCGCACAGGTATTTTCTCAGTTTGCTGGCTGAAGAAGGTTTTTTTGTAACCGAAACGTCCCGCCGATAACTGCAACTGTTTAAATAAATAAATCTACTTGATTGACATCATTTTCCGATTTTTTCCGATTTTTTTATATCATTTTCTTGAGAATTATATCACAAGCTAAAAAATACCACTGGTGCGGAATAACACCTTACAATGGATGAACACTACAACCCACATGAATGGACTAAGGTCCAGAGCAAAAGAGCTGGTAGGACCCGTTTTAAAGCTCCCTATATTAATCGTAATCGACATTATTCACCGGAGAAACACGAAGTCCGCCATTATTCACCGGAGAAACACGAGGTCCGTCAAGACTACAAAAATGGCGGCGCCCGCAGCCCGGAGCGCGCGCCATCTTACGCTCAAGCGGTCAGATGGGGCCCTAGGAGATCTTATCCTTCACCGGAGCCTACCGGAACCAGGTACGATTACCCACATTACGGGCACAGACCTGCGCCGTGGCAAGCACCGAGGGCTGAACATCACTCCAGATGGAGTCACGATGACCAATACCATGACTATAGATCGTCACCAGATAGGTATGATCAACGTGATTATCCACACACTGCTAGACATCACAGTGGGGGAGATATGACGATCGCCCATACGTTACCACCAGCAGAGATGGGTCACGTTATAGACCACGATCGGGTCCCCGCGATGTCAGGCGTCCCGCACCTGCTGCGCCACCGCCACTGATGCGACCTTCCAGACCGTACAGACGTAGCACGCCACCTCCTAGAGCACGTCCGGGCACGCCACCCCCTAGATTTCGACCACCCAGGGGTCGCCGACCGGCCACACCGCCCCCCCAGGTTCGTGGGCCCAGGGGAGCCAGGCCAGGTACGCCACCACCACGTGATCGACCACCGAGGGGTCGCAGACCGGCAACGCCTCCACCACACTATAGAAGCGACCCGGATTTCGCAGCCAAAGCCAGGGTGACATGCAGGCTCATCAAAGCCACACATCACATGTCCAACATCAGCGGTAGATCCATCCCCATTGCAATCGACAAACTCACCACTAAATTGGCGACCTCGATCAAACCAGCAGCGCCCAACCCTACCACCATTTCCCTCATAGAGGCCAACGCCAAGCAGTGGGAACAGGAGACGCTGCTCATTCTTAAGGATCACTACCAAGAGTGTTTGGACACAGACCTAGAGATTATGACCCAGGTCGGCGGCGACGACTGGCAACAGCCCTTTGGGGTGGCCACCACGTGGGCTAAGAAACAGCTGGGACAAAGACTCTCACAACGCACCCTAGACAAAGTACATTCCATGCTGTCTAATGCGCTGTCTCCCCCAGAGGTCAGATCCACCCCCAGATCAACCAATACAGGGTCAGCCCCTCCGGGCCAACACCATGTCTTCTCCAGACCCATGAAGGCGGTGCAAAAACGTCGCCACATCAACCCTCCAGATCCAGAGGAACCTAACGTAACCGACTCTTCCACCTGGTGGAAACCCATCCTGCCAACCCGACCGACACCAGAAGAGTCGATCCCACTCAGCCAGAGGGTACCACGGGTGAGAGTCAGAACGTCTGCCAACGCTCCACACTCAAAGCCATTGGACACAGAGCGACGTCATGAAGATCCACAACAGGACAGGGTCCAGCCTCACGCCATGAAGGAAGCACCGCGGACCACGAAGGCCACACCCACTTCTCTCCCATCTCTCATCCCCCCCTCTTCCCCCCTCCCCGCTCCTCTTCCCTCCTCTTCCTCCCTTTCCCTCTCCATCCCCCCTCTTCTCCCTCTCCCCCTAACAACCCCCTCTTCTTCCCCCCCCCCCCCCCTCCCCCTCCCTTCAGTCCCCAGTCCCCCATCCCTCTCTGCCTCCTCTCTCTTCCAGCTCACGTCCACGCCCCTCCTCTTCAGGACAGACGTTCCCTACGGATGCGGGGGCACCTGGAACCCATCCCACGAGCACTGCTCCTCACAATGATGACTGTAGCTCCATGGAGCTTTGGTCGGAGGCCAACGCCCCCCGCATGCCAACCGGCGAGGGGCCCACGGTCTCCGTCACGCTTGACAGTGACAGTTCCACACCATCCAGTCCAGAACCGGGGCCCAGTAGGTCATCACCTACCCTCACTCCACCTATTATTATAGGGAACACCCACACCACACCTAACACAGGCACATCTGCATCACAACCCAAGCAATTATTCTCACCAGTCTACAGACCACATAGACACCTCAGCACAGGCAAAAACAGGATGAAGGAATGGTCCCTCACTCCCACTAAGAAGTGGGTCATCATGGGGGACTCCAACCTCAACCGAATACCACCCTTCCAAGAGCCTGACCTCCAGATCGAGTCCTATCCGGGTGCAACGTTTAGGCATGCTGAGGCCATATTGGCAAAAACTACACACACTGATCTTGTTGAAACACTCGTGCTGTCCTTTGGCATCAACGACAGAGCTCAGAGAACAGAAGGGGCACTGATCGGCCATATACAGAGGGCTGTGAGAATGGCAACTCTTGCTTTTCCCCAGGCCCTCATACTAATACCCGAACTGAACTTTTCTGAGTCCCTTCCAGAGGATGAGCAACGCAACCTGAGACGGCTCAACCAACACATCGTCAGGCAGTTCCACTTCATCCCCAGACTGCAGCAGAAGAGCTTCCAGGCTGAGGAAGACGGCGTCCACTGGACCATCCCCACCGCCAGGAAGATCCTCAAGGAATGGGTTGATATGTTAAAAGCAAACGCCCCGTGAAAACTGTTTTGTGTACGGGGTATAAGAATGTCATTGTGTTAGCGCAAAAGTTCAAAATCACTGCAGCTCAACTTTCCCTGCTTAACAAAGGCCTTAATTTCATACCGATTATCAGAGAGGAAAAATTTTTTAAAAATCAAACACAAATAGACATCAGAACCTACCATAGGAGACTTAAATTAGCTGCACATTTTGAGCATACTAGGGAAACTAGTCCACTCCCATTTATGCCAAAATCCACATGGGTACCACCAGAACCAACCGTGCCATGGCCCTTAAGGCAACTAATACAGTCAGACGTGGAATGGTTCGACAACCACTACGTTGCTAAATGCAACACGGCCAACTTAGATCAAATTGAATTGGAAGCCCTCAAACAATTAAAAAGCAACAAAAATATAGTCATCAAACCAGCTGATAAAGGCAGCTCTGTGGTCATTTTGGACAGAGAGCAATACCTGTGGGAGGGCTACAGGCAACTTAATGACATAAAGTACTATAAAAGCCTTAGGAAGCCCATCTATAAGGATACTATTCCTTTAGTCACAGAAATACTCCAAAATTTGCAAACCAAAAAATTCATCAATGCCAAACAGAGGTCCTTTTTGATGGGAGATGCCGAACCCAGACCTAGGTTATTTTACATGTTGCCCAAAATACACAAGGCCAGAGACAAGTGGAGTCTTCCCAATTTAATTCCACCGGGAAGACCCATTGTCTCGGATTGTGTAGTGAAACATATCACACAGCCCATTTTGTGGAGACATACCTCAATCCTATATCTATCAAGCACCCTAGTTACATCAAAGACACCTACGACTTTGTTAACAAAATTAAACAACTGCACATTCCAGCTGATGCCTTCTTGTTCACCATGGATGTGGACAGCCTTTATACAAACATTAATACAGACCAAGGCATGGAGGCGGTCAAAAATACTTTTCAGTTATATCCAGATTCCAAACGTCCAGATAAGGAAATATTACAACTTCTACACCTTAATCTGACTAGAAACGACTTTGAATTCGATGATAAATACTTCTTACAAATATCAGGTACGGCTATGGGTAAAAAATTCGCTCCATCTTTTGCTAATATTTTCATGGCCCAGTGGGAACAACTAGCCTTATCACAGGCTCCCATTAAACCCCTACATTACTATAGATACCTAGATAATATTTGGGGAGTGTGGACGCACTCTTTACAGGAGTTTGACTCATTTTGCTACTTTCTGAACAACTTTAACAGCTCCATCACCATCAAATCAACACACAGTTTGACTGAGGTGGATTTTCTGGATACGACAACCTTTAAGGGCCCTAATTTCCAGCAAACCAACAGATTGGACATTAAAGTGTTCTTCAAAGAAACAGATACACACGCTCTATTGAACAAAAGCAGCCACCATCCCAAGCACACCTTTGCGGGTTGGTAAAATCCCAATTTTTAAGATTCCATAGGATTTGTACAAGACTAGAGGATTTCAGGTCTGCTGTGAGGGTGCTATGCCAGGTGTTATCCACCAGAGGGTACTCTTGGTCTTTTCTTAGACAAGTCTACAGCACTTTCCAAACAGTTAAACCAATTAACTTGGACCCTATGTTACCACTGGTTATATTCTACTCGGAGTCTGCCACCAAATTGGCCAGAGCCTTTAAGAATAATTTCAAAATACTCCAGGAACAAGGTGGTCTATTGGTGGACCACAGAATTATCACAGCTTACAAGAAAAACAATAACATACAGGATATACTCATCAAAGCCAAATTAGTACCGTTGACTCAGAGGATTGAGGCGGCCCGCACGGAGTTTTATAAATTTGAACCCTGGGCCTACAACAGACACACCAACCAGGTGTTTTACAACCCAAAAAAGTACAAGCACTAAAACTAAAAACTGCATATATTTGATAAGCTGTCTCACGTGCTCGATGCAATATGTAGGTGAAACTGGCAATACACTACTCACACGGTTCACTCAACATAGGTATAACATCAGCCGCAAAAAAGACACTCACCTGCCCTTAGTCAGCCATTTCATTGAACATGGGTGGAATAATCTAACCACTACAATCCTAGAGGCAAATCCCAATTGGTCCAAGAAACAGAGGCAATATCTGGAAAGACAATGGATTCACAAGTTGGACACCCGTCTCCCTTTAGGCCTCAATGAGAAATAACTTTATAACATAATAAAATAATTAAATAATAATTAAATAATATATAAAAAAATATTATAATCATTATTCCTACTCTAATACCACCAGGCCTTGATAGGAGATAGATATAATTACATACATGGATTCTAGCGAGTACACTAACCAGTGGACAGTCTTTGGCTGTCCGTTGTCCTCTCTTAACCTAACCCTAACCCTAACCCTAACCCTAACCCTACCCTAACCCTAACCCTAACCCTAACCCTAACCCTAACCCTAACTATATATTTTACAAACTAAGAAATACAACTGACGAGGAATCAATCCTAAAATGGAGGAACATTGTAACCTATATTAATGGACTAAGGTCCGTAGCATAAGAGCTGGGAGGACCCGTGTTAAAGCTCTCTATATCAACCATTGAACTTTATTCACCGAGAGCCATGAGGTCCGCAAAGACTACAAAAATGCCGGCCACGAGGTCCGCAAAAACTACAAAAATGGCGGCGGCCGCGATGCTGAATGTGCGCCATTTTACGCGCCAGTGGTCAGATGGGGCCCTAGAAGATCTTGTCCCTCACCGGAGCATCCCGGAACCAGGTACGATTACCCAAATCTTGGGCACGAACCTGCGCTATGGCAAGCACCGAGGGCCGAACATCACTCCATACTGTGCAATGACGACCACTGCCATGAATACCTCCACCTGCCCGACAAGGTTTGCATTACCACCACAGAGGGACACCTTACTTGGAGATGACGTCATTCCTACCTGCGGCTTCTCCACTGAAGTCCCAGATGAGAAGAAGAAGACCTCCACTTGTCCTGCCAGGTTTGCATTACCATCACAGAGGGACATTCTACTTGGAGATTACGTCATGCCTACCAGCTGTTTCTCCACTGAAGATATCTATCCCTCCTCCTTCTGCTTGGCTTAACCCCATCGGGGGAATCCAGGTTTTACATTGGGAGTGTGAAATTTATATACCTGTCAGACCCATATTAGAAGTAGAACACCTCCATTTGCCTTATAGGGCTTATATCACTATCATAGAGGGGTATCCTATTTAGATGACGTCACGCCTTTCAGCTGTTTTTCCATTTAAGGTTTTCATTCCCCTCTCTTTATTCCTGGAGGTTAGCTCAATATTTGACTCTAAGCACTATTACTACTAGATTATTACTACCACCATTACTCAATTCCACTTTCTTGGGACTATGAGCAAGATTTTTATATTTTGTTTAGACCTTACAGGCTTGGCGTGTGACTGGGGGATAAGTGTACTTTAGTGTGTATACAGAGATCAGCACATCTATGTTTTATCGCATTTTCAGCAGTGGGAGGGAATAGGCATGCTTTTGCAGTTATGGGCCCATGTCGGACTCTTACAAGGGAATGTTTTATTGGGAGGAAATGTTTGTTTAAGTATGAAAAAACATATATGTCCATAACACTATTATGAATCCTTATCAGGCAATATGTGGAGACAATATTGTTGACATCTTACTTACTTTCCCCATGATAATCATCCATTTATAGACCTGTCATGACCTCTTCTGTTTGGCCACTTACCCCTAATACTGCTTCATTTATGCCTTGCTATATATGATGTGTTTAGACTTCTTTAACATCACCACATACCTCCCCTAACCCTAACCGTGTACCTGCTTGCCTGAACTTAATTTCCATCTGCCATATGTTACTTTGACATGTGGAGTTTTATCATGGATACTTTATGTATCTCCCAACTTATACATCCCATTCTGTGGAGACATATTTGAATCCTATTCTACAATGCAATCCAGCTACAAAATAGACACTTATTATCTTGTTTACAAGATCCAACAACTGCACATTCCACTATATGTCTATTCACTATGGATGTGTCCAGCCTGTATATTTAGATTAAGATAGACCATGGCATATAGTCGGTCAAAAACACTTTTCAGTGGTAATAACTATTCTCCAATTTCTGTATTAGACAGGAGGACTTTGGAGTTACTGTGGGGTGCTGTGCCAGGTGTTATCCACCAGAGGGTACTCTTGGTCTTTTCCTAGACAAATCCACAGCTCCTACAGATTAGAAAAACAATAAGATACAATATATACTAATTAAAACCAGAACCTATATAGTATATATATATGTATAAATATTATGGTGTTTATAACTCAAGTCGAAACAAACACAAAAATTAAAAACTGTACATCTAAGAAACAGAGGCAATATTTGGAAAGACAATACCCGTCTCCCTTTAATCCTCAATGAGAAATAACTTATAGAATACTACCAAATACTAGAAGATATATACATAACTGGTATATACGTATAAATAACATAAGATTAAAATAATAACATAATAAAATAATAAAATAATAATTAAATAATATATAAAAAAATATTATAATCATTATTCCTACTCTAATACCACCAGGCCTTGATAGGAGATAGATATCATTACATACATGGATTCTAGCGAGTACACTAACCAGTGGACAGTCTTTGGCTGTCCGTTGTCCTCTCTTAACCTAACCCCGTCAGTGCTGTTTTGATGTGTTGTCATAATATTTATTTCTATATCGAGGGACATTATCAGACGGTCTCCCCAGGTAATGTCTTAGTCATGTTGGTTATGAGGGAACACTTTTGTGTCCACCACTATATACCTGAAGTTACTTTTCTTTCTTTTTGTTCATTTTTTCATATCCATTTCATGTAAAGTATTACCACCATACATGTCACTGGGATATAGCCCCATATATATTGAGTGAACACTGTTATGTCCACCGCTATATACCTGAAGTTACTTTTCTTTCTTTTTGTTCATTTTTTCATATCCATTTCATGTAAAGTATCACCACCATACATGTCACTGGGATATAGCCATATACATTTAGTGAACACTGTTATGTCCACCACTCTATACCTGAAGTTACTTTTCTTTCTTTTTGTTCATTTTTTCATATCCAGTTCATGCAATGTATAATCATTAGACATGTCACACGGATATAGCCATATATATCTATGTATGTGTATTTTTGTTTTTTGTTTTCATTTATTTCAATATCTATTCCATTTCGTGTAAAGTTACCACTTGACATGTCATTGTCAGATATACCAGATGTATACCTAATGTGTATATGCATAATATGCTTACATATGACTATAGGAAAATGGTGTTTTTGAAAAACCTGTGCGACACATGTTACCACTGGCGATATCCATGATGATAACCTTCTACCCGCTATGGCCCAGTCCAGCCACGGGTCCAATATAGTCCCTCGACGTGGCAATTTTTATTTTTGTGCATAGTACTTCTACCTTGCCTAAACTTAAGTCACAGACCATCCAATTAGTTCATTATTATCTCTAGTGGAGGTTAACACCTTCCCCTTTTCTTTACCCTTAACCTAACCACGGGCACTATTGCCTGAACCTAATTCCTTATCCATCCATTTCATTCATATAGTCTTCATATTTTCCCTCACAATTGGCTTTCCACAATTTACATAGGAGTTCCTAGACTCCTAGAGTCCCTGAATGCAACCATTTACCGGCTCAACCTTTTTTTTCTTCCAAATTTCCGAGGACCCTTGAATGTAACCATCTCCCGGTCCAATTTTTTAGATTATTTATTTTAATTTTTATATCTAGGTTTACTTTTTAGTTTTAGTTCTGCGCCCCCCTCTGGGGTCTAGATTATTTTACAATCTCTTTCCCTTTGGGGAATTTTTATTTCTTTATTTTTATTCGTTTTGGATATCGCCAAACTGGAAGGTCACGGGGTTAAAGGCATATCCGCCTGAATCCCGCTCCCGCTCTCCCTCTTTCCGCTCAGGTCTTCATGCTGGAAGCACGCCTCTAATTGCTCGCACAGGTATTTTCTCAGTTTGCTGGCTGAAGAAGGTTTTTTTGTAACCGAAACGTCCCGCCGTTAATTGCAACTGTAAATAAACAAATCTACTTGATTAACATCATTTTCCAAGTTTTTCCGAATTTTTTTACAAACTAAGAAATACAACTGACGAGGAAATTAAACCTATAATGGATGAACATTGTTACCCATATCATTGGACTAAGGTCCCGAGCAAAAGAGCTGGTAGGAACCGTATTAAATCTTTTTACACCAACCATGCTGAACTTTACGCACCGAAGAGCCACGAGGTCCGCCATGTTTATCAAAATGGCGACGCCCATAGGGCCAGACGGGCACCATTTTACGCGCCAGTGGTCGGATGGGGCCCTCTGGGATTCTGCCCCTCACCGGAGCCAGGTGTGACTGCCCAAGCCGAGGGCGCGGACCTGCGCTGTGGCTAGAACCGAGAGCCGAACATCAACCCATATCTAGGTATGACGACCACTACGATGAAGACGAGTTATCACCAAGCAGTGACGATGAAGATTATATTTACCATAATGTGGGGAGGGGCCACGGTCGCCCATGTTTTGCAACCAGAGGAGACGGGTCAGGCCATGGACCACAATCGGGCTCTCGCACTGCTGGGCGTCCCGCACCTGCTGCACCGCCGCAGTTTGTGTGTCATTCTAGACCTCCGAGACCAACCACGCCATCTCCCAGAGCTCAACCGGGCACTCCACCCCCTAGATCCCGACCACCCAGGACTCGTCCACCGACCACGCCGCCCCCCCAGACTCGTGGATCCAGGGGAGCCGGACTAGTGACGTCACCGCCACGTGACTTACCACCGAGGGACCAGAGTTTGGCCACGCCCCCTTCCTATGGCAGAGATGATCCAGACTTCGTGGCAAAGGCAAAGGCGGTGTGTAGGCTAATTCGAGCCACGCACCACATCTCCAGCATCGGTGGGGCTTCGATTCCCACTATAATCGATACACTTACCGCCAAACTGGCGTCCTCCATCAAGGCAGCAGCGTCCGACCCCACCGCCATGTCGTTCATAGACTCTGAGGCCGAGCAGTGGTTACGTGAGACGCTGCTCATCCTGAAGGATCACCACCAAGCGTGCTTGGCTTAACCCCATCGGGGGAATCCAGGTTTTACATTGGGAGTGTGAAATCTATATACCTGTCAGACCCATATTAGAAGTAGAACACCTCCATTTGCCTTATAGGGCTTATATCACTATCATAGAGGGGTATCCTATTTAGATGACGTCACGCCTTTCAGCTGTTTTTCCATTTAAGGTTTTCATTCCCCTCTCTTTATTCCTGGAGGTTAGCTCAATATTTGACTCTAAGCACTATTACTACTAGATTATTACTACCACCATTACTCAATTCCACTTTCTTGGGACTATGAGCGAGATTGTTATATTTTGTTTAGACCTTACAGGCTTGGCGTGTGACTGGGGGATAAGTGTACTTTAGTGGGTATACAGAGATCAGCACATCTATGTTTTATCGCATTTTCAGCAGTGGGAGGGAATAGGCATGCTTTTGCAGTTATGGGCCCATGTCGGGTTCTTACAAGGGATTGCTTTATTGAGAGGAAATGTTGGGTTAAGTATGAAAAAACATATATGTCCATAACACTATTATGAATCCTTATCAGGCAATATGTGGAGACAATATTGTTGACATCTTACTTACTTTCCCCATGATGATCATCCATTATAAGACCTGTCATGACCTCTTCTGTTTGGCCACTTACCCCTAATACTGCTCTATTTATGCCTTGCTATATATGATGTGTTTAGACTTCTTTAACATCACCACATACCTCCCCTAACCCTAACCGTGTACCTGCTTGCCTGAACTTAATCTCCATCTGCCATATGTTACTTTTACATGTGGAGTTTTATCATGGATACTTTATGTATCTCCCAACTTACACCCCTTCTGTGGAGAATATGTGAATTCTATTCTACAATGCAATCTAGCTACAAATAGACACTATTATCTTGTCTACAAGATCCAACAACTGCACATTCCACTATTGTCTATTCACGATGGATGTGTCCAGCCTGATATTTAGATTAAGATAGACCATGTATAGTCGGTCAAAAACACTTTTCTTGTGATAAACAATTCTCCAATTTTTGTATTAGACAGGAGGATTTTGGAGTTACTGTGGGGTGCTGTGCCAGGTGTTATCCACCAGAGGGTGCTTTGGGTCTTTTCCTAGACAAATCACAGCTCCTACAGATTAGAAAAACAATAAGATACAATATTATACTAATTAAAACTAGAACCATATAGTATATACTTTATATTTTAAAATATTATTGGGTTTATAACTCAAGTTGAAACAAACACAAAAATTAAAACTGTACATCTAAGAAACAAGGCATAATTTGGAAGACAATACCGTCTCTTTAATCTCAATGAGAAAAACTTATAGAATTAACCAATTACTAGAAATTATTATATTTATGGTATTACGTATAAATAACATAAGATTAAAATAATAACTAATAAAATAATTAAATAAAATTAAATTATATATAAAAAAACATTAACTCATTATTCCTACTCTAATACCACCAGGCCTTGATAGGAGATAGATATCATACATACATGGATTCTAGCGAGTAACATAACCAGTGACAAATCTTGGCTGAATCCTTAACCTCCATCTACCCTAACCCTACCCTAACCTAACCTAAGCCCTAACCTAACCCTAACCCTAACCCTAACCCCCACTGAAGGACACTATCTCTTTTCCCCTGAGGTTTAAGATGAAGACTTCAAGCATGTATTGTTTAGGTCTACAGTCAGGTTGTGATTAGCTGAAATGTGTATTTAAGGTGTATTTATAGATTGACTATTGTACTTATGGCATATTTAAGATTGACAGTAATAGTTCATTTTGAAGTTTTGAGCCAGGTGGGGCCTTCACATAGGAATGCTGTAATGGTGTGAAATTTTATTTAAGCATGTATGATATATAATGTCTATAACATTACTTAAGCCTCATTAGGCATATTGTTAACAATACTTCAACATTCTTATTACCTTCCCCATTATTATCATCCTTGGTAGGCTCATTCTGTTTAGTTACTTGCCCCTATATGCCCATTTAGGCCCTGCTATATATGATATATTGAAACATTTTACAATCTCCTATACCTTCCCTAACCCTAACCGTGTTCCTGTGGACCTGAACCTAATACCTTGGACTTAAAGGCCTTAGTTAGGCATTCATTTCAATATTGAATCACTTACCTTTGCATATTACAGGGCCTCAATGAGAGATTAATATTTATGAGAATCATGGATCCTAGCGAGTGCACTTACCGGTAAACAGCCTACGGCTGTTTACTGCCTTTCCTTAACCTAACCCAGCCAGAGCTGCTTTGATGATGCTTGTATATATTCATTTCTCTTTTAGCTACAATGCATGGGAATTATAATGTTTTTCTTCTTTTTTCTTTTATCTGGACTATTTGTTGTTGATTGTGTTATGCACTGGAAGAGACAGGAGACTGGCACTGTAACTATAGAGCAAAAAAACATTTATTTTGCATAATTATGCATTCACATGTACTACCTCTTTGAGTCACAAGAGGGCAGCATTGGCTCATATTTGAAAGGCAAAATGCCACATAGCTTTACGACTGCCGCAAAGCCTCTCCTCTCTCTTTTCAGACACGACGCCCATCATGCCAGACTCAGCATGGGCTCGGCTTACACTTTGTAAGAGTTATAAACCTTTTTAAGCCTGAAGAAGACCGACTATGGTCGAAACGTCGCTTTAAAGGTTGTCGAAAATAAAGGACATCTGTAGCAGCAGTTTGGTAAAGCCTCATTTCTTTTCAAACTGTTTTTAAGCTTAATGCTAACACACCACCGCCATGCTGCTAATGCTAAGCTATCGTGGCTACAAGACCAAGTTTGGTATACGCGGCGCCTGCTGATGATGGCCTCAGACACGTGTCTGCATCCCAGGGCCCATTCTTCCTCCACCATGGCTGAGTACTGTGTTATCCAGATGAATCCATACACTTACCTGCAACAAAATACATCCAGAAAAATCCTTAAAACCTCCACCTGCATGGGCCCTCCAGTCCTCTCCAATCCGAGACCAATACAGGCTCCAGATGAGGAGAAGAGGACCCCCATCAGCCCCAGACCACAGAGGGACACCCTGATTGGAGTTGACACCAAGCCTGCCAGCTGTTTCTCCACTGAAGGACACTATCCCTCTTTTCCCCAGTGAGGTTCAAGATGAAGACTTCCAAGCAGTGTATTGTTTAGGTCTACAGATCAGGTTGTGATTAGCTGAAATGTGTATTTAAGGGTGTATTTATAGATTGACATATCTGTACATTATGGCATAATTTAAGCATTAAGAGGTAATAGTTATGCTTTGACAGTTTTGAGCCCAGGTGGGGCCTTCACATAGGAATGCTGTAATGGGTTGAAATGTTTATTTAAGCATGTATGAATATATATGTCTATAACATTACTTAAGCCTCATTAGGCAGTATTTGTTAACAATAATTCAACATCTTACTTACCTTCCCCCATTATTATCATCCATTGGTAGGCTTGACATGGCCTCTTCTGTTTAGTTACTTGCCCCTGATATGCCCCATTTAGGCCCTGCTATATATGATATATTGAAACTATTTTAACATCTCCCTATACCTTCCCTAACCCTAACCGTGTTCCTGTGGACCTGAACCTAATACCTTGGATTTAAAGGCCTTAGTTAGGCATTCATTTCAATATTGAACTCACTTACCTTTGCATATTACAGGGCCTCAATGAGAGATTAATATTTATGAGAATCATGGATCCTAGCGAGTGCACTTACCGGTAAACAGCCTACGGCTGTTTACTGCCTTTCCTTAACCTAACCCAGCCAGAGCTGCTTTGATGATGCTTGTATATATTCATATTCTCTTTTAGCTACAATGCATGGGAATTATAATGTTTTTCTTCTTTTTTCTTTTATCTGGACTATTTGTTGTTGATTGTGTTATGCACTGGAAGAGACAGGAGACTGGCACTGTAACTATAGAGCAAAAAAAACATTTATTTTGCATAATTATGCATTCACATGTACTACCTCTTTGAGTCACAAGAGGGCAGCATTGGCTCATATTTGAAAGGCAAAATGCCACATAGCTTTACGACTGCCGCAAAGCCTCTCCTCTCTCTTTTCAACACGACGCCCATCATGCCAGACTCAGCATGGCTCGGCTTACACTTTGTAAGAGTTATAAACCTTTTTAAGCCTGAAGAAGACCGACTATGGTCGAAACGTCGCTTTAAAGGTTGTCGAAAATAAAGGACATCTGTAGCAGCAGTTTGGTAAAGCCTCATTTCTTTTCAAACTGTTTTTAAGCTTAATGCTAACACACCACCGCCATGCTGCTAATGCTAAGCTATCGTGGCTACAAGACCAAGTTTGGTATACGCGGCGCCTGCTGATGATGGCCTCAGACACGTGTCTGCATCCCAGGGCCCATTCTTCCTCCACCATGGCTGAGTACTGTGTTATCCAGATGAATCCATACACTTACCTGCAACAAAATACATCCAGAAAAATCCTTAAAACCTCCACCTGCATGGGCCCTCCAGTCCTCTCCAATCCGAGACCAATACAGGCTCCAGATGAGGAGAAGAGGACCCCCATCAGCCCCAGACCACAGAGGGACACCCTGATTGGAGTTGACACCAAGCCTGCCAGCTGTTTCTCCACTGAAGGACACTATCCCTCTTTTCCCCAGTGAGGTTCAAGATGAAGACTTCCAAGCAGTGTATTGTTTAGGTCTACAGATCAGGTTGTGATTAGCTGAAATGTGTATTTAAGGGTGTATTTATAGATTGACATATCTGTACATTATGGCATAATTTAAGCATTAAGAGGTAATAGTTATGCTTTGACAGTTTTGAGCCCAGGTGGGGCCTTCACATAGGAATGCTGTAATGGGTTGAAATGTTTATTTAAGCATGTATGAATATATATGTCTATAACATTACTTAAGCCTCATTAGGCAGTATTTGTTAACAATAATTCAACATCTTACTTACCTTCCCCCATTATTATCATCCATTGGTAGGCTTGACATGGCCTCTTCTGTTTAGTTACTTGCCCCTGATATGCCCCATTTAGGCCCTGCTATATATGATATATTGAAACTATTTTAACATCTCCCTATACCTTCCCTAACCCTAACCGTGTTCCTGTGGACCTGAACCTAATACCTTGGATTTAAAGGCCTTAGTTAGGCATTCATTTCAATATTGAACTCACTTACCTTTGCATATTACAGGGCCTCAATGAGAGATTAATATTTATGAGAATCATGGATCCTAGCGAGTGCACTTACCGGTAAACAGCCTACGGCTGTTTACTGCCTTTCCTTAACCTAACCCAGCCAGAGCTGCTTTGATGATGCTTGTATATATTCATTTCTCTTTTAGCTACAATGCATGGGAATTATAATGTTTTTCTTCTTTTTTCTTTTATCTGGACTATTTGTTGTTGATTGTGTTATGCACTGGAAGAGACAGGAGACTGGCACTGTAACTATAGAGCAAAAAAACATTTATTTTGCATAATTATGCATTCACATGTACTACCTCTTTGAGTCACAAGAGGGCAGCATTGGCTCATATTTGAAAGGCAAAATGCCACATAGCTTTACGACCGCAAAGCCTCTCCTCTCTCTTTTCAGACACGACGCCCATCATGCCAGACTCAGCATGGGCTCGGCTTACACTTTGTAAGAGTTTATAAACCTTTTTAAGCCTGAAGAAGACCGACTATGGTCGAAACGTCGCTTTAAAGGTTGTCGAAAATAAAGGACATCTGTAGCAGCAGTTTGGTAAAGCCTCATTTCTTTTCAAACTGTTTTTAAGCTTAATGCTAAACACACCACCGCCATGCTGCTAATGCTAAGCTATCGTGGCTACAAGACCAAGTTTGGTATACGCGGCGCCTGCTGATGATGGCCTCAGACACGTGTCTGCATCCCAGGGCCCATTCTTCCTCCACCATGGCTGAGTACTGTGTTATCCAGATGAATCCATACACTTACCTGCAACAAAATACATCCAGAAAAATCCTTAAAACCTCCACCTGCATGGGCCCTCCAGTCCTCTCCAATCCGAGACCAATACAGGCTCCAGATGAGGAGAAGAGGACCCCCATCAGCCCCAGACCACAGAGGGACACCCTGATTGGAGTTGACACCAAGCCTGCCAGCTGTTTCTCCACTGAAGGACACTATCCCTCTTTTCCCCAGTGAGGTTCAAGATGAAGACTTCCAAGCAGTGTATTGTTTAGGTCTACAGATCAGGTTGTGATTAGCTGAAATGTGTATTTAAGGGTGTATTTATAGATTGACATATCTGTACATTATGGCATAATTTAAGCATTAAGAGGTAATAGTTATGCTTTGACAGTTTTGAGCCCAGGTGGGGCCTTCACATAGGAATGCTGTAATGGGTTGAAATGTTTATTTAAGCATGTATGAATATATATGTCTATAACATTACTTAAGCCTCATTAGGCAGTATTTGTTAACAATAATTCAACATCTTACTTACCTTCCCCCATTATTATCATCCATTGGTAGGCTTGACATGGCCTCTTCTGTTTAGTTACTTGCCCCTGATATGCCCCATTTAGGCCCTGCTATATATGATATATTGAAACTATTTTAACATCTCCCTATACCTTCCCTAACCCTAACCGTGTTCCTGTGGACCTGAACCTAATACCTTGGATTTAAAGGCCTTAGTTAGGCATTCATTTCAATATTGAACTCACTTACCTTTGCATATTACAGGGCCTCAATGAGAGATTAATATTTATGAGAATCATGGATCCTAGCGAGTGCACTTACCGGTAAACAGCCTACGGCTGTTTACTGCCTTTCCTTAACCTAACCCTAACCCTAACCCTAACCCTAACCCTAACCCTAACCCTTTCAAAATACTCCAGGAACAAGGTGGTCTATTGGTGGACCACAGAATTATCACAGCTTACAAGAAAAACAATAACATACAGGATATACTCATCAAAGCCAAATTAGTACCGTTGACTCAGAGGATTGAGGCGGCCCGCACGGAGTTTTATAAATTTGAACCCTGGGCCTACAACAGACACACCAACCAGGTGTTTACAACCCAAAAAAGTACAAGCACTAAAACTAAAAACTGCATATATTTGATAAGCTGTCTCACGTGCTCGATGCAATATGTAGGTGAAACTGGTAATACACTACTCACACGGTTCACTCAACATAGGTATAACATCAGCCGCAAAAAAGACACTCACCTGCCCTTAGTCAGCCATTTCATTGAGCATGGGTGGAATAATCTAACCACTACAATCCTAGAGGCAAATCCCAATTGGTCCAAGAAACAGAGGCAATATCTGGAAAGACAATGGATTCACAAGTTGGACACCCGTCTCCCTTTAGGCCTCAATGAGAAATAACTTTATAACATAATAAAATAATAAAATAATAATTAAATAATATATAAAAAAATATTATAATCATTATTCCTACTCTAATACCACCAGGCCTTGATAGGAGATAGATATCATTACATACATGGATTCTAGCGAGTACACTAACCAGTGGACAGTCTTTGGCTGTCCGTTGTCCTCTCTTAACCTAACCCCTAACCCTAACCCTAACCCTAACCCCATTTATCTCTATAACCTAACCCTAACCCTAACCCTAACCCTACCCTAACCCTAACCCTAACCCTAACCCTAACCCTCAGCACTAACCCTAACCCTAACCCTAACCCTAACCCTAACCCTAACCCTAACCCTAACCTGACCCTAACCCTCTAACCCTAACCCTAACCCTAACCCACATTCAGGGTCGGACTGAGCCCAGGTACTCACCCATAATTTTTGGTCATGATAGCGCCAACTAGTGGTGTAAAAAAAAAAAACAACAAAAGAAAATCATATATACTCCAAATGGCCTGAAACATGCTCCTAAATACTTTTTTGAAAAATTATTTTCTTAGGACTCAGCACTTAGAGAAATTTCCCCAAAATTGTACATGGGGGTCAATGGCAGCTATATGAAGGAAGTAAGCTAGAACTCCAAAACTTCGCACACATGTCTAGGGGGCCTGGGGCACCTCCCACACCAAAGACCAACCCTTTGCCCATTTCCCTCGCCGAGTGGCACAACTTTGAAATTTTCAAATTTGATTTTCTATACCAAAACAAGCTGCCAAGGGGCCAACATTTCGCACAGACGTATCCCTCATCCATACCCACCACCCCATATAGTTAGAATTTATTTGCCTATCTCGCTGTTCCCATGGCAACCGTTTGAAGTGTCGTCCCATGTTAAAAAAAGTTGCCACCAGGGGCGCCAAATTTCTCAGGCATGTAGAGGGGGCGCAGGGCTACCACAGGCACTATTTGGAATTTCTTTGCCCAGCTGTTTCTTCGAATGGCAGCCCTTCAAAGTTTTCAAATCAAGATTTCAGTACCCAAACAAGCCATAAGGGGCGCCATATTTCTGGAGCGGGTCCGCCTGGGCCCCAGCTATCCGAGGGTGGTCTCGGAATTTCTTTGCCCATCTGTTTGCCTGAGCTAGGTCCAAAAAAAACAACTTTTGAAAAGTGGTAAGTAGCCCTTAACCTAACCCTAACCCTAACCCTAACCCTAACCCTACTCACCCATAATTTTTGGTCATGATAGCGCCAACTAGTGGTGTAAAAAAAAAAAAAAAAAAAAAAAAAACATATAGACTCCAAATGGCCTGAAACGTGCTCCTAAATACTTTTTGGAAAAATTATTTTCTTAGGACTAAGCACTTGGAGAAATGTTCCCAGAATTTTACATGGGGTCAGGGGCAGCTATATGAAGGAAGTGAGCTAGAACTCCAAAACTTCGCACACATGTCTAGGGGGCCTGGGGCACCTCCCACACCAAAGGCCAACCCTTTGCCCATTTCCCTCGCCGAGTGGCACAACTTTGAAATTTTCAAATTTGATTTTCTATACCAAAACAAGCTGCCAAGGGGCCAAAATTTCGCACAGACGTATCCCTCATCCATACCCACCACCCAATATAGTTAGAATTTATTTGCCTATCTCGCTGTTCCCATGGCAACCGTTTGAAGTGTCGTCCCATGTTAAAAAAAGTTGCCACTAGGGGCGCCAAATTTCTCAGGCATGTAGAGGGGGCGCAGGGCTACCACAGGCACTATTTGGAATTTCTTTGCCCAGCTGTTTCTTCGAATGGCAGCCCTTCAAAGTTTTCAAATCAAGATTTCAGTACCCAAACAAGCCATAAGGGGCGCCATATTTCTGGAGCGGGTCCGCCTGGGCCCCAGCTATCCGAGGGTGGTCTCGGAATTTCTTTGCCCATCTGTTTGCCTGAGCTAGGTCCAAAAAAACAACTTTTGAAAAGTGGTAAGTAGCCCTTAACCTAACCCTAACCCTAACCCTAACCCTAACCCTACTCACCCATAATTTTTGGTCATGATAGCGCCAACTAGTGGTGTAAAAAAAAAAAAAAAAAAAAAAAAAAACATATAGACTCCAAATGGCCTGAAACGTGCTCCTAAATACTTTTTGGAAAAATTATTTTCTTAGGACTAAGCACTTGGAGAAATGTTCCCAGAATTTTACATGGGGGTCAATGGCAGCAATATGAAGGAAGTGAGCTAGAACTCCAAAACTTCGCACACAGCTCCAATGGGGCTGGGGCACCTCCCGTACCAAAGGACATCCCTGTGCCTATCTTCCTCGCCCAGTGGCACAACTTTGAAATTTTAAAATTCAATTTTCTATACCAAAACAAACCACCAGGGGGCCAAAAATGTGCACAGACGTAGCCCTGATCCATACCTCCCACCCCATATGGTTGAAATTCCCATGCCCCTCTCCCTGTTCCCATGGGAACACTTTGAAATGTCATCCCATGTTAAAAAAAAGTTGCCACTAGGGGCACCAAATTTCGCAGGCATGAAGAGGGGGCCCAGGGCTACCACGGGCACTATTCAGAATTCCCATGCCCCTCTTTTTCTTTGAATGGCAGCACTTCAAAGTTTTCAAATCAAGATTGCGGTACTCAAACAAGCCGCTAGGGGCGCCAAATTTCACGAGCAGGTCTGCTGGGGCCAGACCTATCCGAGGGTGGTCTCGGAAATCCCATGCCCCTCTGTTTGCCTGAGCTAGGTCCAAAAAACAATTTTTGAAAAGTGGTAAGTTGCTCTTAACCTTACCCTAACCCTAACCCTAACCCAACCCTAACCCTAACCCTAACCCTAACCCTTTTAACTTTGATATTTACTTTAATTTTACTTCAATTTTAACTTTGATCTTTTCGACCCCTTTTCTAATCCGATCGTCAATTTCATTAACGCTCTATTACTAGGACCGTTCTTTCATATCCAGAGCATGGGAGGTTGACATTGGTCGGAGTATGTTGCTGTAACATTGTCCTATACACAGCACTACACCATACCTTTGTGACCTCCTTTTGTTCTCTTATTATTATTATTTATTAATTATCATTTATTACAACCTTACCAAGACCCCTTATCCTAAACCTAACCGCCGACTTTTGCCTAATCCTAACCCTGGCGTCTCGATTATCACCCTACCAAGACCTCTATCCTAAACCTAACCGCCGACCCTTGCCTAACCCTAACCCTGGCGTCTCGATTACAACCCTGCCATGACATCTTGTCCTAACCCTAACCACGGACTTTTACCTAAACCTAACCGCCGACTTTTGCCTAACCCTAACCCTGGCGTCTCGATTATCACCCTACCAAGACCTCTATCCTAAACCTAACCGCCGACCCTTGCCTAACCCTAACCCTGGCGTTTCGATTACAACCCTGCCATGACATCTTGTCCTAACCCTAACCACGGACTTTTACCTAAACCTAACCCTGGCGTCTCAATAACAACCCTACCATAACCTCTTATCCTAACCCTAGTCGCCCACCTTTACCTAACCCTAACCACTCTTAATAACAAACCAGATAACAACCAATTTTATCCAATAAATGCTCTCATTATTCTACTTCAACAAACTCTCTCAAAATTCCTACCAAAACCCGATATGGGAAGATCAAAAACTAGGAAATTTAGAATACAATTGGCATAAAACCGGATACACCCTGTGATTTGATCACCACGGGGGGGGCCTCCCTCGGAGGAGAGTGTCTAGTGAGAAATGGCCGAAACACTCTGTGATTCCGAGGTCCACTACTGATGAAATGTATCCCTAAATTTAGGATTTATCCACAAAAATAACTAGTTATTTAAACACGTTTATTCAAACCTAGAGTAAAAATACTCAAAAGACCTTAAATACAGAACCCTTTTGAGGGCAATCCGAAGTCATGTAACTAATCACTCTGGTTAAATTCTAAAAAGACCTTAAATACAGAACCCTTTTGAGGGCAATCCGAAGTCAAGTAACAAATCACTCTGGATAAATTCAAAAGACTGAAATACAGAACCCTTTTTAGGGCAATCCGAAGTCATGTAACTAATCAC
>JAOPFK010000342.1:7500-10000 GCA_026122265.1 Ammodytes dubius
GTGTGTGTGTGTGTGTATTAACCTCGTTTTATCTCTACCAATGTTTTGGTTCAGAGCTGAACACAGTGAACCATAACATTCTGGAGTCTAAGGAGATGAGACTTTATCTATACAGCTGACCTAAGTGTCTCCTAACAGGCTCCAAGGCTGACCTAGAGTCTGAGAGACAGATAGGCATATATGACCTGTTAATCTTTACCATTAATATTACAACTAAAGACCCAACATTCCCTCACAGGCACATTATCTAGTTTGACTAACTCTCCTCCTTTTTATTTATTTTGTTATGTATTTTCTATTGGCATTTAGTGTCAAACTATCCTGGTCCTACCAGACCATCGTACTTCATTTAGCCTGGTCCTACCAGACCATCGTACTTCATTTAGCCTGGTCCTACCAGACCATCGTACTTCATTTAGCCTGGTCCTACCAGACCATCGTACTTCATTTAGCCTGGTCCTACCAGACCATCGTACTTCGTTTCATTTGTACAGAAGGTCTGGAATCGCTCAATTGACAAACGTTCACTCACTTGAAGGCGGGTGTCTGTTGAAGTTTAAAACTATTGGATCTGCCCAGTGCCACTCTGGATCTGCCAACCAATCACATAAAGTTTGGTCGTGACGTATGTCATGCGCCGGCTTCTGACTACAACTGAAACTGGTGCACGACCTCAACGTCATTGTTCTCAGCCACTCCCTCTGTTCGCTGATTGGACCGGCAGAAATCTATCCTGAGAAAACCCAGTAATATACCGCAGACCCAGACTGACTACTGAAGGGAAGTAAAGATTGAGCGTGAGTAGGAAGGCGGGCGGTGCCAGGCTAATGTCAAACATTCCCACAGCGTATCTACTGTGTGTGCTCATACCATCCTGACATCATACACATCTAATAATCGTCCATCTCAAAAGAACACACACGCCACCCACTGACCATCTTCCCTTTGCTGGACTGGAGGCACAATACACAGACTTAAGATTCATGTCTTAAATATTCCCCTTGGCCCAGTCCGATCTAAGTGATTCTCTCTGTTGGCGACAACCTGATTAAAATCAATATGAAAAGAACGCATGGATCAAACGAGCGCTTGTTGTAGTCCATTTTCAGTAGTGTAGTTTCACGTCAGCAATACTCGCCGTCGCGCTATGACGTCGGTTAGGAAAAGTGGAGTCGAATTCATTTGAAACAGTGCTGTCCTTTCCTATGTTCGATAGGAAGCACCTTTCATCTCTGGGTGTGAGAGAGAGGGAGAGAGAGAGGGAGAGAGAGAGGGAGAGAGAGAGAGAGAGGGAAGAGAGAGAGAGAGAAAGAGAAAGAGAAAGAGAAAGAGAAAGAGAAAGAGAAAGAGAAAGAGAAAAGAGAAAGAGAAAGAGAAAGAGAGAGAAGAAGAGAGAGAGAAGAAGAGAGAAAGAGAGAAGAAGAGAGAAAGAGAAAGAGAAAGAGAAAGAGAAAGAGAAAAAGAGAAAGAGAAAGAGAAAGAGAAAGAGAGAGAGAGAAAGAGAGAATATAGAGGCCCAGGGTTTTACTGTTTCTTCTTCTTCATGGGTTCCAGGTGTAGCGTGTCAGGATGACTTCCTGTCTGTGGCTCCTCCTCTTCCTGTTCCACTCCAACATGGCCGCCGCTGAACCGGCCGGATGTAAGATCCGCATCACAACCAAAGGGCTGGACATGCGTGAGTACACACTAACTACTACTAATACCATACTACTAACCCAGGCTCTACGACCAGAGGGCTGGACATGTGTAAGTATAATACACTATAACCCTAACCCATTAACCCAGGCTCTATACTGCAGCATCACGACCAAAGGGCTGGACATGCGTGAGTACACACTAACTACTACATACTGTATACTGTAGGCTATAACACAGTAACATCACGACCAAAGGGCTGGACATGCGTGAGTAACCTAACCCTAACCCTAATAAACTAACATTAACCCAGGCTCTATACTGTAGGCTATAAAGACAAAGGGCTGGACATGCGTGAGTTACTACTACTACTAATACAGTAACATTAACATTATAACATATACTAGGCTATAAAGACAAAGGGCTGGACATGCGTGAGTCCCCCCCCCCCCCTCTCTCTCTGTCTCTCTCTGTCTCTCTCTCTCTATAATAAACTAACATATACTGTAGGCTATAAAGACAAAGGGCTGGACATGCGTGAGTAGAATACACTATAATATAATATAATATAATATAATATAATATAATATAATATAATATAATATAATATAATATAATATAATATAATATAATATAATATAATATACTACACTAACATTAACCCGGGCTCTATACTGCAGCTTAACAGGACAAAGGACTCAGGTGGAAGAATATTTCAGGAGACTTGGATAAATTATGAAGCAATATTTATTACAGACTTGGCCAAGGAGAACCGGACTGCACACACACACACACAACATGTCACACACGCACACACACACACACACACACACACACACACACACACACACACACACACACACAC
>JAOPFK010000342.1:15000-17500 GCA_026122265.1 Ammodytes dubius
ATGCAGAAATATGGGGATATATGAGACCATTTTTTTCAGCTATTATGCACTAAATTAAATGTACTTTTGGATATTATAATGACTTTCTACAACATCTGCCAGGATATAAAACCCAAAATTCTACACACTGCAGGTTTAACCCTATGTCTCTCTCTCTCTCTTCCATGTTAACCCTATGTCTCTCTCTCCTCTCCATGTTAACCCTATGTCTCTCTCTCTCTCCATGTTAACCCATTGTCTCTCTACCCCCCCTCTCTCTCTCTCTCCATGTTAACCCTATGTCTCTCTCCCTCTCTAGATCTGCCCAGCCTTGGACCATGCAGCTCTGGTCCTGGTTAACTCCCTCTCTCTCTCTCTCCCCATGTTAACCCTATGTCTCTCTCCCCTCCCCCTCTCTCTCTCTCTCTCTCTCTCTCTCTCTCCCCATGTTAACCCAGTGTCTCTCTCCCCCCCTCTCTCTCTCTCTCTCTCCATGTTAACCCTATGTCTCTCTCCCCTCCCATAGATCTGCCCAGCCTTGGACCATGCAGCTCTGGTCCTGGTTAACTCTCCCTCTCTCTCTCCATGTTAACCCTATGTCTCTCTCCCCTCCTCTCTCTCTCTCTCCATGTTAACCCTATGTCTCTCTCCCCTCTCTAGATCTGCCCAGCCTTGGACCATGCAGCCCTGGTTCTGGTTAACTCTCTGCTGCAGACCATCCCAGTGCGGACAGAGGTGGACTCTTACATCGGGATAGATTACTCTCTCATCCAGGACCCCGTGGTCACTGACAGGAGCCTGGATATGAACTTCAGGGTAAAACACACACACACACACACACACACACACACACACACACACACACACACCACACACACCACACACACACACACACACACACACACACACACACACACACACACACACACACACACACACACAACACACACACACACACACACACACACACAAACACAACCAGACACACACACACACACACACACACACACACAACACACACACACACACACACACACACACACAGGAGCACACACACACACACACACACACACACAGGACACACACACACACACAGACACACACACACACACACACACACACACACACACACACACACACACACATACAGACACAACACACATGCTATGACAACCAGTAAAAATTGCTATAATAAAGAACTTCTAGCTATAACTTCAACATAAATCTCATCTTAAAATGTTCAAATAATAATCTTAATTCAGTAGGTGATATTGTGATTGTTGTTTCTTCTGTAACAGTACATGTGTGTATGTCTGTGTGTGACTCCCTGTCTGTCTGCCTGTCTCCCTCCCTCTCTCTCCTCCCTCCCTCCCTCCCTCCCTCCCTCCCTCCCTCCCTCCCTCTCCCTCTCTGTCTCCCTCTCTCCCTCTCCCTCCCTCTCTCTGCCTCTCCCTCCCTCCCTCCCTCCCTCTCTCTCTCCTCTCTTCCTCCCTCCCTCTCTCTCTCTACCTCCCTCCCTCCCTCCCTCCCTCCCTCCCTCCCTCTCTCTCTCCCTCTCCCTCCCTCCCTCCCTCCCTCTCTCTTCAGGGCATGTTCTATGAGCTAACAGACCAGAATGCGACCCTCTCTAACTATGCGGTGGACCCTGTGATTAGAGAGTTTGACAGGATGGTTTATCTCTGTATTAACCTGTCTCTCTCTCCCTCCCTCTCTCTCCCTCCATCTCCCTCTCTCCCTCCCTTCCTCTCTCTCCCTCCCTCTCTCTCCCTCCCTCCCTCTCCCTCCCTCTCTCCCTCCCTCCCTCCCTCCCTCTCTCTCTCCCTCCCTCCCTCCCTCTCTCCCCTCTCTCCCTCCCTCCCTCCCTCTCTCTCTCCCTCCCTCCCTCCCTCCCTCCCTCTCTCCCTCCCTCTCTCTCTCCCTCCCTCTCCCTCCCTCCCTCCCTCTCTCTCTCTCTTCAGGGCATGTTCTATGAGCTAACAGACCAGAATGCGACCCTCTCTAACTATGCGGTGGAGCCTGTGATCAGAGAGTTTGACAGGATGGTGTATCTCGCGCTGTCGGAGTATTTCTTCGACAGCGGGATGTTCTCCTACTACAAGGCCCAGATCTTTGAAATGGACATCAAGAACGAGAAGGTTAGGACACACACATTAACACACACATTAATACACACACACACACACACACACACACACACACACGCACATTAACACATTAATACACACATTAATACACACACACACACACACACACATTAACACACACATTAACACACACATTAACACACACATTAATACACACATTAATACACACATTAATACACACATTAATACACATTAACACACACACACACACACACACACACACACACACAGTAACCCCCTCCTAAAGGCCTTTGCACACTGGGTGCGACGTAACGTAAAAGCGAATGTTTTGAAATGTGAATTTTGTCGCGTCTCACTTTAGAAGCGATGTCCCAGAAAAATCAAACTCAGTTCTAAAAAATAAAAAAGGCAAATTC
>JAOPFK010000342.1:20000-22500 GCA_026122265.1 Ammodytes dubius
AAAGTATTGTTTTTTTTGTATTAAGAACCCTGTTTTGGCCGCGAATCGATGACATTTTTGGAGTTTTTATGTTTATTATTTTAGGAAAGTCAACCGGAGTTATTGTTTAATAAATCATTCTACACCAACGTAAACATCTCTCCGTGCGTGCTTATCCAAAGGACGTGTGTCAGACTATCTCTGCCTCAAAACTAAGAGGGCGAACAAAGGGTTTGCCGTTTCACACACTGAAAGACAGACACACACACAAACGCACTGAAAGACACACACAGACACACACACAGACACACACAGACACACACACACACACACACACACACTGAAAGACACACACACACACACACACTGAAAGACACACACAGACACACACACTAAATCACACACACACACACACACTGAAAGCCACACACACACACAGACACACACACACACAGACACACACTAAATCACAAACACACAAAATAAATCTTAAACCGATTATTGTTGTTTTTACTTTCCAGGAAACAAAGTTTAACGCAAAAGTTTCTATAAAAGGAAAACGCCTTTCTATCCAAGCTGACCTCCGCAGGTAACACTCACTCACTCACTCACTCACTCACTCACTCACTCACTCACTCACTCACTCACTCACTCACTCACTCACTCACTCACTCACTCACTCACTCACTCACTCACTCACTCACTCACCACACACACACACACACACACACACACCCCAACACACACACACACACACACACACACACACACACACACACACACACACACACACACAGTTAAAGCTCACATATTATGCACTTTGCTGTCAATTTTATATGGTCTAAGTAGTCCCTAATACTTATTTTTTTAGATGTTTGCTGAAAAACCCGTTCAGATCATTTATTGTAGCAAGCCTCTATACCCTGATGTTCCTCTAGTCTCCGGATGACCTATACTCAACAAAAATATAAACACAACACTTTTGTTTTTGCTCCCATTTTTCATGAGATGGACTTAAAGATCTAAAATTCATTCCAGATACACAATTGTACCATTTCTCTCAAACATTGTTCACAAATCTGTCTAAATGTGTGATAGTGAGCACTTCTGCTTTGCTGAGATAATCCATCCCACCTCACAGGTGTGCCACATCAAGATGCTGATCTGACATCATGATTAGTGCACAGGTGTGGCTTAGACTGTCCACAATAAAAGGCCACTCTGAAAGGTGCATTTTTTTGCTTTATTGGGGGTCTGGGGACTCAGAACCAGTCAGTATCTGGTGTGACCACCATTTGCCTCATGCAGTGCAACACATCTTCTTCGCATAGAGTTTATCAGATTGTCTATTGTGGCCTGTGGAATGTTGGTCCACTCCTCTTCAATGGCTGTGCGAAGTTGCTGGAGACGGCTTATGGTGGAGAAATGAACATTCAATGCACGAGCAACAGATCTGGTTGACATTCCTGCTGTCAGCATGCCAATTGCACGCTCCCTCAATGCTTGTGGCATCTGTGGCATTTTGCTGTGAGACAAAACTGCACATTTCAGGGTGGCCTTTTATTGTGGACAGTCTAAGGCACACCTGTGCACTAATCATGATGTCAGATCAGCATCTTGATGTGGCACACCTGTGAGGTGGGATGGATTATCTCAGCAAAGCAGAAGTGCTCACTATCACACATTTAGACAGATTTGTGAACAATGTTTGAGAGAAATGGTACAATTGTGTATCTGGAATGAATTTTAGATCTTTAAGTCCATCTCATGAAAAATGGGAGCAAAAACAAAAGTGTTGCGTTTATATTTTTGTTGAGTCTGCAGCCTGCGATCTGGCTGGCCTCTCCCACCGTCTCTGCCGTGCTCTCGCGATACTAGAGAGACACTGCGTGACTGCGAACACAGTGTTTACCCTGCCGAAGCGAAGCCATACTTTGAGAACAGTTTGACATGATTAAAACCAGTGAAAACAGTAGCTTCAAAGTTTGATTTCTACAGGAATATCTTCGCACCCTTTGTGGTGTTAAAACCGAGGCATTATTAAACTGCAATGGGAAAGCTAAGTTAGTGTAATAGAAGCAAACGTTGGGTGCTACTCCCAAAGCTACATGCTACACTAAGTAAATAACAGGCAAACAACCATTGAGGAGATTCCTTCTAGTTTCACCAATGGAATTACTACACAAGTAGCTTCCTAAGCTTTGTCTCGTTATAAACGCGGCATTATTAAGACTGCTGTGATTAAGATAAATTAGTGGATTATGAGCAGAATGCTTCCGTGTTGGTTTATGCAACACTCTGCATGCTTTGCTGTACTATGGGCATCTTGTCGCTTAGCGGGGAAAACAATATGGCTGTCGCTCGGAACATTATCCAGAGGATCTCGGGGCCGTGGACCAATAAGAAATGGGGGGAGGGGAGTTATCATAGAACACTGCACGGTGGAAGTTTTCTGGTTACTAATGTGTGTGGGGGGGGGGGGGGGGGGGGGGTGGTGAAGCATGGACATATAAAGGAAAAA
>JAOPFK010000342.1:27500-40000 GCA_026122265.1 Ammodytes dubius
CTCTCCAAACTTCCCGGCGATGTCGTCGTAGCCGTGGAAACCACATTTAGCCCCGGCAACCCTGCAGCCGAACGTCAAGGCCTCCTGAACACTCCCTCCTGAAACAGACAGACAGGTTAGAGACAGGCAGGCAGGCACACAGACATGTTAGTGACAGACAGGCAGGCACACAGACAGACAGACAGACAGACAGACAGACAGGCAGGCACACAGACAGACAGACAGACAGACAGACAGACAGACAGACAGACAGACAGACAGACAGACAGACAGACAGACACTACCTCCTGAAACAGAACATACATGTTTTGTATAATACACTCAACAAAAATATAAACGCAACACTTTTGTTTTTGCTCCCATTTTTCACGAGATGGACATAAAGATCTAAAATTCATTCCAGATACACAATATTACCATTTCTCTCAAACATTGTTCACAAATCTGTCTAAATGTGTGATAGTGAGCTTTGCTGAGATAATCCATCCCACCTCACAGGTGTGCCTTAGACTGTCCACAATAAAAGGCCACTCTGAAATGTGCATTTTTTTGCTTTATTGGGGTCTGGGGACTCAGAACCAGTCAGTATCTGGTGTGACCACCATTTGCCTCATGCAGTGCAACACATCTTCTTCGCATAGAGTTTATCAGATTGTCAATTGTGGCCTGTGGAATGTTGGTCCACTCCTCTTCAATGGCTGTGCGAAGTTGCTGGAGACGGCTTATGGTGGAGAAATGAACATTCAATGCACGAGCAACAGATCTGGTTGACATTCCTGCTGTCAGCATGCCAATTGCACGCTCCCTCAATGCTTGTGGCATCTGTGGCATTTTGCTGTGAGACAAAACTGCACATTTCAGGGTGGCCTTTTATTGTGGACAGTCTAAGGCACACTTGTGCACTAATCATGATGTCAGATCAGCATCTTGATGTGGCACACCTGTGAGGTGGGATGGATTATCTCAGCAAAGCAGAAGTGCTCACTATCACACATTTAGACAGATTTGTGAACAATGTTTGAGAGAAATGGTACAATTGTGTATCTGGAATGAATTTTAGATCTTAAAGTCCATCTCATGAAAAATGGGAGCAAAAACAAAAGTGTTGCGTTTATATTTTTGTTGAGTGTATATATCATTTTTTAAATTCTTTACAGATGTATTTACTGTCTGCTGGAGCACAAAGGGCGGCCGGTCCTACAGAGTGTGATTTACTGAGGGACTGTTAAGACCTGTCAGAAATCCATAAAGTAACTGCCACACACACACAGTAACATGGGAAGAGACACACACGCGCACACACACACACACACACACACACACACACACACCCCCCCCCCCCCCCCTTACCGTTAGACAGAGTGTAGATCCCCCCCCTCCTCACCGTTAGACAGAGTGTAGATCCCCCCCCCCCTCACCGTTAGACAGAGTGTAGATCCCCCCCCTCCTCACCGTTAGACAGAGTGTAGATCCCCCCCCCTCCTCACCGTTAGACAGAGTGTAGATGACGGCAGAGTTGAAAGTGTCTCCGGCGCCCAGCGTGTCGACCAGACGTTCAGGAGGGAAGGAGGCTGAGAGGAGGAGGGGGCCGTCAGGACCCAGAGCCCCCGCCCCACTGTCTGCCCAGGCACAGAGTAAGACAGCCCTGAGAGAGAGAGACAGGTTAGAGAGAGAGAGGTTAGAGAGAGAGAGAGACAGGTTAGAGAGAGAGAGACAGGCCCCCGCCCCACTGTCTGCCCAGGCACACACCAGGACAGCTCTGAGAGAGAGACAGGTTAGAGAGAGAGAGACAGGTTAGAGAGAGAGACAGGTTAGAGAGAGAGACAGGTTAGAGAGAGAGACAGGTTAGAGAGAGAGAGACAGGCCCCCGCCCCACTGTCTGCCCAGGCACACACCAGGACAGCCCTACAGAGAGAGAGACAGGTTAGGACAGCCCTGAGAGAGAGAGAGGTTAGGACAGCCCTATGAGAGAGAGACAGGTTAGGACAGCCCTGAGAGAGAGAGACAGGCCCCCGCCCCACTGTCTGCCCAGGCACACACCAGGACAGCCCTGAGAGAGAGAGACAGGTTAGGACAGCCCTATGAGAGAGAGACAGGTTAGAGAGAGAGACAGGCCCCCGCCCCACTGTCTGCCCAGGCACAGACCAGGACAGCTCTGTGGGGAGAGAGACAGGTTAGGACAGCCCTACAGAGAGACAGACAGGTTAGAGAGAGAGACAGGCCCCCGCCCCACTCTCTGCCCAGGCACAGACCAGGACAGCCCAGAGAGAGAGAGACAGGTTAGAGAGAGAGACAGGTTAGAGAGAGAGACAGGTTAGAGAGAGACAGGTTAGAGAGAGAGAGAGACAGGTTAGAGAGAGACAGGTTAGAGAGAGACAGGTTAGAGAGAGAGACAGGTTAGAGAGAGAGAGACAGGTTAGAGAGAGAGAGAGACAGGTTAGAGAGAGAGAGAGACAGGTTAGAGAGAGACAGGTTAGAGAGAGACAGGTTAGAGAGAGAGACAGGTTAGAGAGAGAGAGAGACAGGTTAGAGAGAGAGACAGGTTAGAGAGAGAGAGAGAGACAGGTTAGAGAGAGACAGGCCCCCGCCCCACTTTCTGCCCAGGCACAGACCAGGACAGCCCTAAGAGAGAGAGACAGGTTAGAGAGAGAGACAGGACAGCCCTGAGAGAGAGAGACAGGCAGGTTAGGACAGCCCTGAGAGAGAGACAGGTTAGAGAGAGACAGGTTAGAGAGAGAGACAGGTTAGAGAGACAGACAAGCCCCCGCCCCACTGTCTGCCCAGGCACAGACCAGGACAGCCCTGAGAGAGAGAGACAGGTTAGAGAGAGAGAGAGACAGGTTAGAGAGAGAGAGAGAGACAGGTTAGAGAGAGAGACAGGTTAGAGAGAGAGACAGGAAGGACAGCCCTGAGAGAGAGAGACAGGTTAGAGAGAGAGACAGGTTAGAGAGAGACAGGTTAGAGAGAGAGACAGGTTAGAGAGAGAGACAGGTTAGAGAGAGAGACAGGCAGGTTAGAGAGAGAGAGACAGGAAGGACAGCCTCGAGAGAGAGAGACAGGTTAGCCCTGTGAGAGAGAGAGACAGACAGGTTAGAGAGAGAGACAGGTTAGGACAGCCCTAAGAGAGAGACAGACAGGTTAGAGAGAGAGAACAGGTTAGGACAGCCCTAAGAGAGAGAGACAGACAGGTTAGAGAGAGAGACAGGTTAGAGAGAGAGAGAGACAGGAAGGACAGCCCTGAGAGAGAGACAGGTTAGAGAGAGAGAGAGAGACAGGTTAGCCTGTGAGAGAGAGAGACACACCAGGACAGCCTTTAATTTAAGTTTTTTTTAAATGTCTTAAATTTAAATTGAAGCACAGAATTGAAATGGGGAGAGAGAGGGGATGAAGCGGCGGGGCTGTGCGTGTGGAGTCTGTCCGTCCGTCCGTCCGTCCGGTCCGTCCGTCTGTGTGTCCGTCTGTGTGTCTGTCTGTCTGTCTGTCTGTCTGTCTGTCCGTCGTCCGTCCGTCTGTCTGTCTCACCCAGGTTTCACTCTGCAGTACAGTCCTCTCAGAGCTTCTTCAGCTGAGGAGAATCCAATAGTGACGAGCCAGTCCTTACTGACAAACACCTGAGACACAGGAGAGGGGGTGAGGGGGGGGGGTGTGAGTGAGTGTGATGTGTGTGTGGGTTGTGTGTGTGTGTGTGGTGTGTTGTGTGAGACAGAGGAATATCAATGTTACTGCATTCTTTGGGGCGTTCAAGTTTCTTGGGCATTTTTTGGTCGTAAAACACAACTGAAACCCCTTCAAAAAAGTCAGTTTTGTGCGTTTTTTGGTTCCAATTTGGCTTCATATCAAACTGGTTTAAACATCTTTTAAAGACTGACCCAAACACAGGTACCTCGGTGTGCAGCTCGACAGTGAGCTGGACTGGAAAAGCCACATGGAGGCGGTGTACAAAAAGGGACAAAGTCGACTCTTTTTCTTGAGGAGACTAAGGTCATTCAACATCTGCCAACCCCTACTGTGCACTGTCTACCACTCAGTGGTGGCCAGTGCTCTGTTCTTTGCTGTGGCTTGCTGGGGAGAAGGTGCCCGCACAGCGGACAGGAAACCGGGCTGGACAGGCTGATCAGGAAGGCCAGCTCAGTGGGCTGAGCAGCTAAAGGTCCAGCAGGTGGGCAGAGGCCAGAATCCTGAACAAACTGGGAAGGGGGGCAGGGGGGGGGAAGGGGGAAAAAGAGGGGGGAGAAAGGGGAAGGGGGAGAGAGAGGGGAAAAGGGGGGGTTTGGAAGAAAGGGAGAGGGGAGTGGGGAAGGGGGGGAAGAGGAGAGGGGAAAGGGGGAGAGAAGGAGAGAGGGGGGGGCCAGGGAAGGGACCCCCCTGGAAGAAAAAGGGAGACGGGTTTAGGGAGAAGACAAAAGGCAGGTTAGTCCCTGTGGGGAAGAAAAAGAAAACCCCGGGCCCAGCAAAAGAAAGGCAAAATTTTAAAAAGAAGCAACAGAAGAACGGGGGAAGCGGGGAAGGGATTTTTGTGGGGAAGGAAAAAGGAAGGGGAGGCCGATGCAGGCCGGGGGGGGAAAAAGCGGGGGGCCGCCGGCCGCCGCCGCCGCGGGCCGGGTGCGGCTTCCCTTGTTTTCGGCGCGCGCCGTGCGGGCCCCCCAGGGCCAGCCAGACGGGCCCAAAAGGCCCAGACGGGGAGAAACCAAAAAAAGGTTGAGCAGCTTCCTGTTACAAAACCAAAAAACCAGGAAAACGGGAAAGGGGGGTTCGAAAAAAGGGGGCAGGGGGGGGGGAGGGGGAGGAGGGGGGGGCAGGGGGAAATGCCGGGGGGGGAGACAGAAAAACAATGACGGAAAGGGGGGGGGAAGCGGGGAGGGGAAAACAAAACGGAACCCCCCAAAAAAAGGGCAGGGAGGAAAGGGGAAAAAGGGTGTAAACAAAGACGCCCCAAAAACACAAAGGACCTCAGTGCGGCAGCAGACAGGGCGGGACGAAAGCCTTCCAGGGGGCGCGGGGACAAAAAGAAGAAGGACAAACGCGACCCCGAGGAACTAAGGTTTTTTAACCTCCCAAAATTTCCGTGAATTGTTCCCTCGGGTGGTTTTGGCCAGGGGCCTTGTTCTTTCCTGTTTCTGGGGAAGAAGGGGTTTCCCGCCACACACAAAGAAACCCCGGACAACAAAGGGCCAAACCCCAAAAACCACGCAAACCAACCCATCAACCAAACCAACAAACCCCCCTTTTTACAGAAACAACCCCACCCAAGCCCACCACCCACAACCACGCCCCCAACCACCACCCCACCACCACAACCCACTCCACCCCCCCAAAAGCACAAGACAACCCGGGGCCAAAAAACAAACCACCCAAACCAAAACAACCACAGGAAGCCCTTAAAACCCCCATACGGAATACACAAAAAAAACGGGGGGGCCCTTTTTTTTTTTAAATTTTTTTTAAAATTAAAATTTTTTTTGGTTTTTTTTTTTTTTTTTTTAGAATTTTGGGGGGAATGTGGTTTTTGGTTTATGGGGTCACCTTTTTGTTGAAACAATTTTCCCTGCAAAGGAAAATTAACCACAAAAATTTTAATTTTCAATTTCAATCCCCCATTTCCTCTTTCCCCAAAAAGGCCCCCTTGGAAAAGGGGGTTCTGTAAAAGTTCCTTTTTTTCACCCCCGGAACCGTCGTTTTGGCCGGGGAAACAAAGGTTTTTTGTTTATTTTTGGATTTTTTTGGGGTTTTTAGGCTTTTTTTCCGGTAAAGAAAAGGGGAAAAAGGGGCAGAAAGGGGGGGAAAGGGGAAGAAAAACAGGGGCGGAACAAGGGCCGGGCCGGGGGAGGGGGGGGGGGGGACGCCCCCAACGGTTAAAGGGGCGCCCCCTTAGAAAAGAAAAGGACCCAACCAGACCAGACAGACAGACGGAAAGAGGGCCTTGTTAGGGCCTTTAACCCCCAGCCCACGGGCCCCAAACAGGCCAGGTTTTTTTTTAAGGGGGCATTTTTTTCCCCCCTAAAAGGAAAAAGGCGAAGAAGGCCCCCAGGGAAAACCCCCACCCTTTTGAATAAACAAGAAGACGGGCCCCAAAAAACAAAAACAAAAAAAGGACAAAACACAACAGACGTTAACAGGGGGGGCCCAAGCCGGAAAACAAAAATTGGAAAAAGAGCCCCGGGGAAAAAAAACATTAAAAGAAATTTGCCCTAAAAAAAAAAGGAAAATTTTTTCAACAACTGAGGGAAAAAAACCCCAAAAAACGGGGAAAAGGCCGCCGGGGACCACAAAACAGTTTTGTTAAAAGGGCTTTTCCTCCCCTTTTTTCCGGGAAACACCCCAAAGGCAGGGACAAATTAAATTTCAACAACACAGACAGAAGACGGACAGTTGAAGACAAAAAGAAGAAAAAAAAATAAAAAAAAAAAAAAAAAAAGGCCCAAAAAAAAAACCAGACCCAGAAAACCCCTTTGGGGGCTTTCCCCTTTTCCTCCCCAACAAAAAACCCAACAACAACAACAACAAACAAAACAGGGGGGGGGGGGGACCAACCCAGCAGCCCCAGTAGCCCGGAAATTAAAAAAGGGTTTTCCCTAATCTTGCCCTGCAGAAAAACCCAAAAAGGGACGGATAACAAACAAACCCAATTTCCCCAGGGGGGGGGGGAAAGGGGAAAACCCGGAGAAAAAGAAAATTTCAAAAAAAAAGGAAAACCAGCCAAAAAGGAAAAGGAAAAGGGGGGAAAGGGGGGGGTTTTTTATGTTCACGAAAAAGGGGGAAAGGGATTAGAGGGAGGAAAAAAAGGGGACAGCGGGGCCAAGGAAGGAAGGGAAAGGGGATGGGGGGGGAAAAAAACCCATTTCAAAAAAAAGGGGGGGAAAGAAGAAGGGGGGCCATAGGGTAAAGGGGGGAAGGGGAACAAAAGGACAACACACAACCAGCAGGGGAAAAAACAAAGGCAAAAGGAAAAACCAGAACAGGACCCCCATTGGGCTTATTTTGCCCTGTGGACAAAAAAGAAAAAAGGGGTAAAGAAAAAGGCAAAAAATTTAGCGGCAACCGCCAAAAGAAACCTGGAGGTTAAAAAAGGGGCTTTCCCTCCCCCTTGAGGACGGCGGAACAAAAAAAGAAAAAAGGCAAAAAAGACAAAAAAAGGGGAAAAAAACCGGAAAAAAAAAAGGGGACGGGCCCAAAACCAGAGAAAAACAAAAAAAAATTTTTTGGAAATTTTTCCCCTACCTGGGGGAAAAACAGCGGGGACGCCGGGGGGGACAGGGACAACAGGTCACCCCCCAGGAGGCAGACAGGAAGGGCCCCCCCGGGAAAAGACAAAAGGGAAGCGGGTTTAGGTTTTTGAACCCCTCCCAGCCAACTAAAGGACGGGGACAGGCCGGGAGACGACGGGCCGACGGGGAAGGGCAAGGGTTTGGGGGGGAGGGGGAAAAGGGAGGGGGGGGGAGGGGGGGGGGAGGGGGGAGACGGGGGGGCAGACGGGGGAAAAACAGGGGGGGGGGGGACAGGGGGGGGGGGAAGGGGGGGGCGGGGGGGGGAACAGGGGGGGGGGGAGAAGGGGGGGGGGGAAAAGACGGGGGGGACAGCCCAGACAGGGGGGGGGGGGGACAGACAGGGGGGGGGGGCAGGGGGGGAGGGGGCGGGGGGGGGGAAAAGGGGGGGGGGGGGGACGGGCAGGGGGCAGAAAAACGGGGAAGGGGGGACAGGGGGGGGGGAAGCCCGGGGGGGAACAGGGGGGGGGCAGAACAGGGGGGGGAAGACGGGGGGGGGGAAGAGGGGGGGGAAGACGGGGGGGGACGGGGTGGGGGGGAAGACGGGGGGGTAGACGGGGGGGAAGACGGGGGGAAGGGGGACGGGGGGGGAAGAAAGGGGAAAGCGGGTTTTTACCCCAGGGGGGGAAAAGCCCAGGGGGGGTTTTGGGGGAAACCGGCCCAGGGGGGGACACCGGGGTTTACCTGAACAGGAGGGGGGGAACGGGCAGGGGGGGGCCCCAACAAAAAGCCCCAAACACAGACCCACAAAGGGGGCCGGGGCCCAAAACAACAACGGGAACAAAAAGGGGGGCCCACACAACCCCCCAAAAGGGGGGGAAAAAAGAAACAAACAAAAAAAAACCCCAAACAAGACAAAACCACAAGGGGGGGCCCGGAAAAAAAAAGGGATAAAACAAGGGGAAAAAAGGGAACAAAAAAAGAACAAGACAACACAAAAAAGACAAAGGACCACCAAAACAAAACCAACAACAAAGACAAGGGGGGGGGGAACAAAAAAACAAAAACCCGGGGGGGACAAAAATCCACAAAATGGGGGGAGGGGGCCATAAACCCCAGGAAAAAACAAGAAGGATGAAGGGATTGCGGGGGGCCGGGGAACGGGAAGGAGCTGGGGGGCCGGCTCACCGGGGGGCCGGGCCGGAGGGGGGGCACCTTTTTAAGGGAAAAAAACAAATTTGGCAGGGGGGGAAAGGGGAAAAAAGGAAATTAAGAAAATTTTAAAGGGGAAAAGGCCCCCCTGCCAGGGGGGGGGGGTTGGCGGGGGGGGCCCCGGGGGAAAGGGGTGGGGGGGGGCCCCTTTTAACCAGGGGGGGGGGCCTTGGGGTTTAACATCCGGGAGAAATTTTGGTTTTTAAGGAAGGGGGGTTTTTTTGGGCAAGGGGGGGGGAAGGGAAAGGGGGGGACCGGGGAGGGGGGCATGCGGGGGGGAAAGCCCCGGCGCGGGGGGGGAAAGGGGCCCCGGGCCCCCCCGGGCCCTGGGGGGTGGGGGGGGGGGGGGGGAGGAAAAGGGGGAGAAGGGGGGGGAATTTGGGGGGGGGGAAAGGGAAAGGAAGGGCAGGGGGGGGGGGGGAATGGAATTTTGGGGGTTGGTTAGGGGGGGGGCCTTCCTTGGGTAGGGGGGTGGATAGTCCAGGTTCGGGGGTTTTTCCCCGGGCGTTTTATGGGGGTTAGGGGGCCCGGGGGGGGGGGGCAGGGGGGGGGGGAATAGACTAAAAGGCTGGGTTTGGGGGGCCGGGGGTTGGGTAAACATTTAGAAAATAAAGGGGGGGAAGGGGGCCCTCAAGGAAAAGAAAAAAAAAGGGGCAAGGGCGAGACCCAACCTATGGGGGCCAAAACCCCAGGGGGGCCCCAAGGGGGGTTTTAAACAGAAATAGGAAAGGAGCCCCAAAGGGGGTTTAAAAAAAAAAACAAAAAGGGGCCAAAAACAAACGGGGGGGAAGGGGTTTTTAAAACCAAAAAGGAGGAAAAAAAACCCAAAAAATTTCCATGGGGAAAAGGGGGGGGGGCGGGGGGAGACCAAGGGGGGGAAACTTTTCTTTTTTGGGAATGGAAACCAAAATTTTTGGGGGGTTTTTCACGGGGCCCCCGGGGGTTTAATTGGGGCCCCCCAAAACAAACAGGAAGCCAGGGGGCAGCGGGGGGGCCAGGGGCTACCCCCCAAAGGGGGGGGAAGAACACGGGGAAAGGGAGGTTTTTCCCCCAACCCCACATAAAAAAAAACCACAACAAAAGGGGGGGGAGAAGGGGGGGACCAACCCGGGGGGTGAAATGGGGGGGGGGGGGAAAACCCAGGGGGGGGGGGAGGGCCCCGGGGGAAGAACTTGGGAACAAGGGAGAAAAAGGGGGGCAAGAGGGACAAGAACCCGGGGGGGCCCCTTAAACCGGGGGGGAAAGGGGGGGAAGGGGGGGAAGGGGGGAGACCGGGGGGGGGGAAGGGGCAAAAAATATTTTGGGGCGGAACCAGGGGGGGGAAAAAGGCAGGGGGGAAAGGGGGGGCGGGGGGCCGGTTTTCCCGGGGGGGTTTTTAGGGGAAATCAGGGGGGGGGTTGGGGGGGGAAAAGGGACAGGGGGGCGGGGGAAGACGGGGGGGCCTGGGGGGGGAAAAAAACCCACATTTTAAAAGGGGCCCAATGTTGGGGAACGGGGGCCCCAAGGGGAGCAGGGGGGGTGATGACATACCCCAAAGGGGGGGGGGAGAAAAAGGGGGGAACCGGGGGGGGCGGGGGATTTGAGAGGGGGGCGGTAGGGGGGGGCAAAAAAGGGGGGGGTTGGGTAAAAATTTAAAAATTTGGGGGGGCTTTATTTTTTCGCCCTTTTCTCCCTTTGGGGTTAAGGGGTAATGGAGGAAAGGGGGGTCCCTATTTGGGTTTTAGGGGGGGGGCATTAAAAATTTAAAAATTTCCCCAAAAAAAATTTGAAAAATTTTGAAAAAAATTGGGGGAAAAATTTTTAAGGGGGGGAAATGTGGGGGGGAAAAAAAGTTTAGAAAAGGGCGGGGGAAAAAAAAAAAATTTTTCCGGGAAAGGGGGGGAGGCCTTTGGGGTTGGGGGTGGGGGGGGTTGGGGGGGTTAAAGGGGGGGTTTTTGGGGGGTGGGGCAGGGGGGGGGTTCCCCCCCCCCGGGGGGGTTGGGGGCGGCAGGGGGGGGACAGAAAAAAGGGGAGAGGGGGGGAGGTAGGGGGGCGGGGGCGGGGGGAAGGTGGGGCCCCCTCCCCTACCTGGGGGGGTTTATGGCTCAAGGGGCCGGAGAGGAAAAGGCAAGGGGGGGGGGGGAGACGGCAACGGGGGGGGGGAAGGGGGGGGGGAGGGGGGGGGGCGGGGGGGGCGGGTGGGGGGGGGCCAGAGGGGGGGAGGGGGGGAAAAGGGGGGGAGGGAGCCCCAAAGGGGGGGGGGGGGGAAGGGGGGGGAAGGGGCAAAGGGGGGGGGGGGGGAGGACAGGGGGGGGGGGGAACAGTAGGGGGAAGGGGAAGGGGAAAGGGGGGGGGGGGGGGGGTAAAGAGGGGGGATTTTGAGGGGGGGGAAGGGGGGGGTTGGGGATGGAGGGGGGAGACAGGGGGGGGGGGAAAGGGGGGCCCCCAGGGGGGGGGGGGCAGGGGGGGGGAGGGGGGGGGTTTGGGGGGGGTGGAAAAGGGGGGCCAGGGAAGGGGGGGGGGGGAAATTTGGGGGGGGGTGGAGGGGGGGGAGGGGGGCGGGCAGGGGGTGGGGGGGGCCCCCCCCCCCCGGGGGGGGGGAAAGGAAGAAGGGGGGGGAAAAGGGGGGGGACGGGGGGGTTGGGTTTTTGGGGGGGTTAGGGGGGGGGGTGGGGGCGGGGGGGTGGGGGGGGGGGGGGGGTTGGGGGGGGGGAGGGGGGGGAAGGGGGCAGGGGGGGGGGGGGGCGGGGGGGGGGGGGGGGGGGGGGGGGGGGCGGGGGGGGGGAAGATAGGGGGGGGGGGAGGGGGGGGGGGGGGGGGGCCGGGGGGGTGGGGGGGGGGGGGGGGGGGGGAGGGGGGGGGGGGGGTGGAGGGGGGGGAGGGGGGGGGGGGGGGCGGGGGGGGGGTGGGGGATTTAAGGGGGGGGGGGGGGGTGGGTTTAGGGGGGGGGGGGGGGACAGGGGGGGGGGTAGGGCTGGGGTTTTGGGTGGGGGCAAAAAGGGCAGGGGGAGGCAAACAGGGGGGGGAAAAGGACGGGGCAGGGGGGGGGGAGGCCGGGGGGGGGGGGACGGGGGGGGGAAGGGTACAGGGGGGGGAAGGTAGGGGGCAGGGGGGGGGGGGGGGGGCAGGCAAAAAGACAAGGCAGGGGGGGGCAGGCAGGGGGACAGGAAGGACAGGCACACAGGGGGGAAAGGACAGACAGGACGGGCCCCAGAGAGGGCACCGGGAACACACACACCACACCACCCAACACACACCTTTTTCATATGCAAAAAATGGTTGCGATGCCCGGCGCTCACTTTTGCAGATGACCGTAGAAGTCGGGGGGGGGTCGGGCACTGGGGGGGGGTTTGGGGCGGGTAAACCTGGAAACGTCGATGTGGAACTTCTGAAATCCCCCAAAAATAAAACTAGACAGGAAAAAAACACCGTTTTACCAAAATAAAAACAACATTCACTCATAAATGATCCATAAGGTACTGACAGTGTGTGAAGGTGACACACAGCACTCATCAATAAGATGTGTGTTGAGCTTCCATAACAGTCTTCTTTCATTACTTAGTAGATGAAAGATTTTTTTCTGAAAAAATTGTAATACAAAATAATTATAGTTTTTAAAATCAGTGAATATCTCCTCATGATCCGTCTACCTGTCTGTACTGTGTGTGAGATGAAAAAAAAAACAGTACTAATAACACAGCCTAGGTTCTGTAAACTGGTATGTAAACAAAGGGCCCACCTTTTAGATAAACAACCTGCCTGTTTACAGAGTCTAGGCTGTGTATTAACACATTTGTTTTTTAGCGCAAGGTAGTGGATCGTGAGGAGATATTCACTGATTTTGACAAAAAGTGTTGTCCAGAACACTGGACTGCACCTTTATTAAATCAATTGATCAATGTATTTATAGGGGTTTTGATGGCTGTTTTGATGGCCTGCATAGATATACAGTCGATGTAGATAGTATAGACACCACCAAAGACACAGTTATTCCCTGCAGGATTTTGGTTTAGGAACTGCCTAAACTTTTTCCAGCTGCTCAATGCTCCAGATGCACATAAGTTTGTTGCTTGCTCTGGTATGCCATTCTATTTAACAAAGACTTTG